>VXAX01001178.1:74840-138047 GCA_013399835.1 Leptocoma aspasia | reverse complement strand
ACGGCCCCCACCCCCACGGCACCGACCCGGCCAATCCGCGTCGGGCTCTCCCGCCTGGCCCCGCCCCCTACCCCCTCCCTGGCGGGGCGGTGCCCCCCTTGTCAAAGCCGTGGGCGGGGCCGACGGAGGGCGAGCGGCCAATCACGGTGAGGCTTTTGCTTTGGTGCCCAATGGGGGCGCGGTACCCGCGCGGCCCTTAGTCCACGGGAGCCGAGCGGGGCCAAACCCAGCTGCGGCCGCGGCCTCCTTCNCGGCGCCTCTCGGCGGAAACCGGCGCTTGGTCGCCGGGGATGGATCGGGCCCCCCGGCTGCGCCTCGTGTGCCTGCCCTGCCCGGCAGCCGCGCCTCGCCGCAGCTCCGTGTGTCACGGCGGCGGGGCTGGAGCCAAGCCGGGGCTGTGCTTCGTACCGAGTGTTGCTGTCCGTCAGAGCACACGGACGGATTTCAGTATTTTCAACTGCTCCTGGGTTTTTCTTTTTTTAGGTTTTGTTTTGGTAATTCCGTGAGAAAATACCGCCCGTCTGGGGTTAGAAGGCAGGGGGAAAGGTGTGAAAATCGGGAGGTTTATTTTACTTCTTGTCGAGGTGTGAAAATAGGGAGATTTATTTCTCTTTTCGTTGTTCAAGAAAACGTTCTATTTTTCCTTCCTTAGCGCTTTCTTTAGTAGGAGTGAAAAGTTACTAAGCAATAGTGCAGAGTGGCTCTGTCCATTTAAACATGTGGTACTTGCAGAAGAACAGAAGAAAAACCTGGTGCACTGGAGGGCGAGCTACCGCTCCCCTTGCCCACGCCAAAAAAGGGGCAGAAACACGTAATAATGGCTTGATCGCACATGTGTTTGGAGATAAGTTTTGTTCGGTTTAGGGGCAGAACCGCCTTTGTGAAAAGGATGCACGTTTGTCTTTTCAGAGCTGTTAATAAGATTTGTAAGGGATGTTCTTTTACTGGCCCCAGGAGTAAAGATGATTACAAAACTGCAGGTGAATGAGCTTAGATGAGCAAGAGGCTGTCGTAATGAGCAGTTCAGAGGGATGGGGGGTACAACTGAAAATAAACCAAGCAATGAAGCGTTGCATTCAGGATCCTAAATTAGCATCTGAGAAGAAGTGGATGTCAAAAGTCATACATTTCTCTTGGCTAAAATAGACGTGGTTTCCCTTGTCCTCCATAAACTGATGAACGAGGTAGGAGGCAAAAAATGAAAGGGGAGGAAAAAATACAGGGAAGAGGGTAATACACGAAGAGGTGGATTGTGTTATAAGTAGCTGGGCTTCAAATGGTTGGGTAGGCATTTTTGAGACAACAATAGAGAATGACTGTTTTCTTTCTGAGCTTAGTATTCTAAACATAATTATTGTGTCCATGACTAAACTGGCCTCAAATCTTTGTGCAGCTTGCAACTACATTAATTTCCAATGATCTAAAAAGGTAGATAGTACTCCATTTACAGAAAATACACAAAATCATATCAAAGGTATAGATTTAACCATGTGCAAAGACATCAAAACATCAGAGCTTTGTGGTAATCACCTTGGTCCTGCAATTTGTATTTTCTTTTATGAGTAAGGCAGAAAACTGATCTGCCTTAATGGATGGAATGGCTACATGGCTTTACACCCAAATTTTGTAGTTTGTTTGGTATTTGACTTTATATCAAGTTATTACTGGATACTTGCAAATAAGAATTTTAATTTTTTAGAAATAATTTAAGAGGCATGGATACTGTGTTTGACTGTTTTCTGTAGAAATTCAGTGCATAATTTAGTTAGACTACACTCTGGTAAGTGTGTGTGACTAGTTTGGCCAGTACTAGTTGTTTGTAGTAGGACATCCAAAAGCATATTACACTCATTGCTTTTGGGCAGCCCTCTGGCAATCGCATATTTAGGAGATGTGGGATGGTTGCCCAGACACACTGCATGGGAAAAAAAACCCAAACTGAATCATGTTGTAATAATGAATTTTGACAGCTGTGCTTGTGGCAAGTTAAATTGTTACAGTGTGTATGGTGGGGTAAGTGGTTGATGTTGCATAATCTGGGGATTTTGGAAATACGTTTTTCCTTAAATGAGCAAGGAGTATTATGTGTCTTGCTATAGAACTCTCTTCTGCTGTTTGCACTGGGTGTGTGAGAGTAGGGATTGTGCCTGTTCAGCAAGACAAGCACTACCTATTATTTATTGCTTGAAAGCTTTGTGTGCCATTTAGGAAGGTCCATCAAAACTCAAGAGAAAACAAATGGGGACCAAGAGGCTGTGTGTTCATCGTAGATTTAACTTAAAATCTTCCTGTATTTCAGGCCAGACTCACATGTCAGTTGCTACATCAAGCTTGTAACATAGTCTCCTCAATTGTACTACTTGAAGAAAGTGGATTTTACCGTGTGTTTTCAGCCTGCATAGCTTCGGGGCTGGAGCTGAGGCAGGGATTAGTTTGAATTGTGATAGTTCTTCAGTGTGTTCCCATGGTTCTCTGGGGATTGTCTTTTCAAGTCCTCCTACCTCCTCCGTTCTTCACGCTGCTGTCTCGGCCCAGAAGCAATTTGCTGTGTTATATATAAACTGGTTAGCGTTTAAGCTTGCTGTTCCCTCCAAAATGCTTCCCTTGTTTAAGCTTCCCGTTCCCTCCAAAATGCTCTCTTTCTACAGAGCTGAGTTTGATTGCAGAGGGTCAATGGATGCCCTGGCTACCCTCATCCTGTTCTGTAGTTAAGATGACCCATCTGAAAGGGTAATGAGAAATGGGATTTTTTTACAGATACATTCAATATCTTTACATCTGAAAGCATTTTTAAAAGTGTTGAGTGAGGATAAGGTTTTTAAGTGGTAGTTTATCCTGAGGTGCCTGGTACCTAGGGCAAAAACATCAACACACCATCCAGGATGATGCATGGCATCCTGAACTTGGGAAGGTGTTTACTGCAAAAGTGAAGCACCCATTGCTATTAAAAAAAAATAATCTCTAAAATCTGGCTGTAGAGGTCAGATCTGGGAAAGAAGGGCCAAAGCCAGCTGAAGGGGAAGAAGACAAAGGATGGATCCAGAATGCAGAATCCTTTTTTTTGTTTGTTTGTTTTTTTGTGATTAGAGGATATTCTTAAACTGGGTTAGCTGTCTCCTGTGCACTCCAGGAGTGGAAGTAATATCAGAAGTGAAGCCACAACCAAGAGGGAGCTACTACTCTTCATGGATGGTCAATGCAACGTGTGTAAGAGGGTTTGGAAGAAATGCCACTTCTTGTCTTTAGAGGCTGCTCATTTCCAAGGGACAGCAATTGCTACAGCTGGAAATAGACCATTGCTCCGTGATTCTCTCAGCCATGGGGTATGCACTGCTTAGGTTCTGCCTTGGAAAATATAAACACGCACTCCATTCTAGTATGAATACACCACTTACTTGTGTGATGCTGATGAATGCTGTAGAGCAGGTGGGGCTGGCTGTGCAATTAGATGTGTTCACATGTTAGCATGTTTCATCCGAGTAAACAACTTTGTATTAGAGGAAAAGTTAGGTCCCAGGGAGAAAGCTTACTGCTTCCTACTCAGTAAAGCTGAGAAGGGGGCAATAAGTGGAAGATGAACTTCACCATGATGTTATAGCATTTGATTTCCCATGTGTTCTTCATTGTGTGCTGTTGTAAAAAAAATAAAAATCTAAAAATTAAGTTCTTTAAGAAGTTTCAGCAGGTGAGTTGAGTATGAAAATTTTAACCAAAATGGTTGTTATCTCATTCTGCACACCAAGAATTCTAGAGGAGTTAATGTTCATTCCACATCAGTCAATGCAGCATCTTAATGAACTTCAGGTGTATACCTCTGGAGCATTTGATTGGCAGCAAGCAGAACAGTGAAGTCTGGTCAATTGTTCCTCATCCTGCTTAGCAGCCCCACTGGGCATGGAAAGCTTTACAGCCAAGCTTCCAAACTGAAGCTGTGGTATGCCCATTGCTGATAGTAGGCCACTGGTCTAAACAGGCTTGTTCTTTACTTGCAGAGCTTGATCTGCATGTCTGCTTTTAAAAAAAGTTAATGGTACATGACATGCCATTGCTTGTGTGGACTAGCAGCTTGGTATTTGCTGGCCACTGAAAACATTTGCAAAATTTAGATAAAAGCATACAATGTAAATAAAAATACCACACAGCACTGCTGTCATGTAGATTGTTAAAAAAAAAAGAAAATATTACTCTTGTGTGGTGAAAAATAGTACACTCACATTTATTTTTGGAAGAAAGTTCCAGTCCTGCTGTGTTAATTCAACCACCTAGTATCCAGACGTCCTGAGAAACTGATTTTTAACCAGCAGGTGGAAGAGGAAGATTAAGACAACTTGAAAGAAAAATGGCATAATTTTCAGTGTCTTTGAATGCAGGCAGACACATTCCTAGATACAAAAGAGCAGATGAAATGCAATGGAAATTACATACTATCCTGAGCATGGACTGTATGCAGGATAAGGGTGTTAATTCTTTGATGTGAGTAGATTCAGTAAGTACTGGCCAGTTACTGCTGTGGGAGATCAATCCATATGCTCCCGAAATGGAAATAAACATTAGCTATGTGCATCTTTTTTTTTCCTCTGTAGCATGTCATGACAAGTGGGATGTCACATTAATGGTGCTGAAAATGGCTTACGGGCTCACAGCTTGCCTCCCTTGTCTAGCCCCTGGAAGTGCCTACTGAATACTCTACTGCTTCTTATTCAAGTGTGATAAGAGTTCTTCTTTCAGCTTTTCCCCAGTCAGTGGCATGGTGACACAGGTAAAACATGAAGGGTTTTAGTAGGCTCTTCCAGGTCACAGGAGTAAAAATCAAATTGAGAGTGTGAATGACAATACTACATGATGTGAAACTTGCCCTGCAAAACAAGTTTGTTGTTGTATTAGTTAGGGCTTTTTTCTTTGCTTTCCCTGGCCAAACCATAGTGGCCAGAGGTGTGCCAACTTGTTTGAACTAGGAGAACCTTAATTTCCATAAGCTTATTAATGCAAATGTGAGTTGGCAGAGTAATTGCTGTGTAGACTTGAAACACCATTGCGCTCATTGTCTTGAAAGCTCTTTTTTTATGATGAGCCAAGTGAATGGCCAGTGAGTATTTGGGGAGACTTTAGCTTAATGGTGCACTTGTGTTTAGAGTTTTCTGCTGCCCTAGCTTGTCAGCAAAAGAACCCCAAAGGAGGTAGGCACTGACATCTTGTTGCTACCATTTGTCAGGATTAAGCTTCTAACTTGTTTGGACAAGAAATGCCAGAACTCTCTAATAACTGGCTGTTGTACAGCCAGCGATGTTTCAACCTTGTCTTCTGGGCAGAAGTCTGCATGATGATGTGTAGATCACCAGGAAAGTATAATGCTTTGAATAATGTCAGCAGATCAGAAAATAAATGAAAAGGCAATTGTGTGCCACGAATGATCAGTTTAGAAGTTGCATTTCCATCAAAGTTGGCTGCTATTTTCACGCATTTGCAGCCCCTTCTATTCCTTTGTAATCCCCAGTAAGATCGGCATTCATGCTTTTTTATTGCCTTTGTACCAAATACTGTTTTTCCTGATGTCAAAACCCACTTATTGTTAGTAGCTCTGTGAGGTAGGCAGCTTCAAGGTGCAATAGCAGTGTGATTCTGAGATAGTAAAACTGTTGTCGTTTGTGCCTTCTGGGGCTTGGGGGCCCTGGGGAGTGATGTGAAAACGATTTGTTTTACCAAGTAGTGCTGTAATCCCAGCATTTGTATGCTTGGTGGCATGAACTGGAACGTCTCATCAGCATAAGGGAAAGTGTGTACATCAGTTACAGCTGTTTCTGCTTTGCTGTGATGTTGCTGAATACGTGTAATCCGTTCCCCAGGCCTGCTGCCCACAGTTTCTGAGGGCAGATGCTGCTGCTGGGTTCACTGACCCTGAGTGGCTGTATCCCACCTTAACTCAGAATCTCTTCTCTGTAGTGTGTTGGATATGGGTCTCTGCAGCAGCTGAAGTGGTCAGAAGGGAATCACATGTGTGACTCCGTGGTTCAGACTAGGAATGCAGATGAGGGGTTGAGAAAGATGTTCTCTATGCCTTAGAAGAGTCTATAAAAGTGGTTTACTGTGGCATGCCAAGAACCCTGGCATACTCCCCAAAATTGGAATAACTCATCACAGTTTGTTCATAAATGTAATGTAGAAGTAGTGAATCATCATGTTGTTTGTAGATGGTCATAGACAAATGGATCCAGGAAAACATGGAAAAAGCATTTGGGGTCACTGAAATGAGATGTGGTTTAGTGGTGGACTTGACAGTGTTGGGCTTATGGTGGCACTCTATGATCCTAAAGGTCTTTTCCAGCTTGAATAATTCTATGATCTCTTGTAGTGAACGGAGCTTTCTGCAGTAGCAGGATAATTAATGCGCTGATCATGAAATCTTAATGTTGTGACATCAGCTGAAGCATTACAAATACAGCTGTTAACTTAAGTTCTTACCTTGCAATCTGTGAACAACTAATCATAGTGTCTTACGAATTCATGAAGTATTTGCTTTGCAATGTTAAATACCAAATGTAGTATCTCTCTCCCTCTGGTCGTTTATCTTTTTTTAGGCTTTCTATGGGGAAGCTGGATGTGTCATTACTGACTCTTTTATGAATTAAACATGGAACACAGCATTAATATGCAGACTGTATTATTTAGCATTGTATACTGAAAAAGTGTACTGGAGTAATTTGAAATACAATTTCTAGCCTATTATTTCTAGCTGAATCACTTAAATACGGTCAAAATCAAGATACTTCAAGAAAAGAATGTAGATTCAACTTTCACTGTACAATTGAAATTGAAAGAGTTTTATATTTGGTGTAGTTCTGGTATCATTAAAATAGGCCTGCAAGTATCACTTAGTGAATACGTTCACAAATTTCATTTACATGTGTTAGTTATGTGTTACACTTAGTGTGCGTTAGAGCCAAAATCATTCTCGGAGGTATGGAGCAGAACATCATTTGTTTGGATCTCTGAATGACCTGAGTACTAAGGTTTTTTTATGAAGCTAGGTAGTTGGTTGATATTCTTAATGAGTGGTGTTATAGTTTGATTTTTTTTTTTAATTCCTGCCAACTTTCAGTAAAGGCAAATCAAGAACTAGTTTGATACTGGAGAACTGGGGCATGCAAGTAAGAACTGCCACCAAAGCAGATTTCAATATCTGTTCCAATGTTTCTGTTGTGGCTTCAGTTTTATTTTCTCCTATTCAAGCACTACTTGCAGTTTTAGTTCCATCTTACACTGTGTATAAATAGGAATTAATGAGGCATTGGTGTAATCTCTATTTGCATCTTAATTTTCCCCCAGGTTCTTGTTTGCATAGGTAAATTTCTGCCTTGCCTATAGTCTGATTTCACCATTTTATCAATATTGGAGGAGAGTATATGCTAGCAGTGGAGAATGTGCCCATTAACATGAGTTGTTGGAAATCACCACCTATTCCTGACAGATCCTAGTCTTTGTATAGCTAAAACTTGTTCTTTATTCAAGGATTTTACTTTTGTTGCATTGATAAAGAGGTTTGTTGTTTTTTTTTTCAAGTGCAGTCTGGTTTTTTTGACAAATTCTTACACTTTCTGCTATTTTAACTGTAGTGAGTTAGTTGTCCTCTGTGATGTTTCAGATTTGAGTTTGCCTAACAATTTAATTGTTTCAGATTCACCTTCAGAATTGTGAAGAAAGGAATTCCCTTAGTTCCAGTTACTAAACTAATTGTATGCCAACTCCCAGGGTTTCACTATTACTTTGATTTTTCTAACACTCTACAGGAGTAAACTTACTCACTTCTTACCACACGTTGTAACATTTATTAGAAACATTTTTAAGGTGTAGGCTTCTTTCATCCATGGGAAAAGGCAGTTAAAAAGTGGAAGACTCAAAGAAGTGTGGTGGCTCCTATAGGTAGGAGACGTTCTTGGGCAAGTAAAAGCTGTCAAGGCTGGGGACTGCAGTGTTACTGTTGTTGTGCTCCAGCAGTACTTGCCTTGCTGCAAGTGCTGTAACGTGCAGCCAAGGGGGACCTGAGCAATTTTCCCTGGTGCTGCTCTAAATTTTGATTGAAGTTCATGCTCTTCCAGTAAAAAAAGCATTCACTGAGACTGAGGATTCAGAGCAAACACTGAGTCTTCCCTACCAGTCTGAAAAAGTATGTTTTGTATGTGTAATGGTGGCTGCAGGAAAAGGAGCAAAATTACACATTACATTGTGTTGACACTTGGCATATAAGCACTTCAGCCTCACTGACAAGGTGATGTTGGCTGTGGAAAGAATGTGCTGGTTTGGCTTAACCTATAACATCTGGACCATGACAGCTGTAAATTGGGGTGATGAACTTATCTGAGTCACTACCAGATGTCTTTGTGTTATTATTCCCTAGGTGACAATGGCATGCAAGTAATGTGGAAGGATTCTTTCTTACTTACTCTAGAGCTTTGTGGTGGGATAATGCTGATTGTTAAAATAAGCTGTCCTTTTAGCAAGATAATTGAATAAATGCTGCCTGTAGTAGTTTCCATAAATTTGCCTAGTGAAGACTTGTTCTGTGCTCGCAATTATTTTAAACCTTGGCATAACTTCTACTGGTTTTCAAAACAAAACAGGATGTGAAATATCCACAGATAATGTCAGAAATGTTTAGTTACAAACCTATATTTATCCTTCATAGGATTGAAATGCAGATCCTAATGTTACATACTTTAGTGAAGCTTGTATTTTGCTGCTTAACCTTCTTTTGATCACTGAAAGGTCTGATCTTACAGTATTCATGCTGAAGTATATTGATTACTGCATTCAGAAATTGCATCCATGAGGTTTTCTGCTCTTCTGTCTGGGTTAGCCTTAAAACCCCTGTTGCTCTCATCCTGCCAGCTTTTTCAAGATGAGCTTTCCACCTGAGGCTCAAGGAGCCAAGACCTATTCTACTTCCCACCACAACAGCAAAAGGATACATAGGTGGCAGTGCTGTTTACTGTCCATGCTGGTCAGCTAAAGAGGTGCATGTTCACTGGATTGTCTTGATGACTGTTTTCCCAGTTAAGCTTCATTTAATTGTGAACAAAACTTAATTCATTATGAAAAAGTTACTCATGTACTATAATACAATTCCATATGGCAGAGCATAGCTACTGTGGTAGTGTGGGTTGATTTATATTTTGTATAACCAATTCAAATATTTTGACTTTAGCCTTGAGCATCCACACGTTTGAGGAATTGGGAGAAAAACTTCTCTGAACAGTTCAAGAAAAAGTTGGTGCTAATTTGGTAACAAGAAAATTACAGTTCTAGAGTATCCCCCTTAAAATATTTGTAAGAATAGGAAGCTGCAGGTAGGCTATACTTTTGTGAATTCATGTGGGTGCTGTTTGATTTTTTTTTTTTAATTATTTTTTATTTTTCTTTAGCTAAAAGGTCATGGATATGTTGTACTCTCCATTCTCTCTCTGTTAGTCCTCTGGGGAGAGAAATTTGATTGCATATTTTATTAAAATAGCGCAGGTAAGTGTAAGTTGAAATGCAAGTTTACATTAGGTCAAAATTAATTATTTAAACAGGCACCTTATACTTGGCATTAAAGGGAAAAAATCTGAAAGCAGATGTATTACTTGGTCCCTAAGTAAACACTGAGAGAAGTTTCATCCCTTGGGTAATACAGATCTGTTATTTTACTGCCTCTAGGAAGAAAATATTACTTTGTTAGAATGTGTGTCTGTAATAGCAGACTAAGCAAACCTGGGTGTCTTCCTCCGCTACTACACTGTAAGATTGGAAATTTTAGTCAGATTCAACCAATCATGAAGTTTTAGGGTATTACCAGATGTTCTGACCTTTGTCTTTAAAGTGTTGAGCAGGTTACCTGATTTATCTCAACCAAAGGCAAATCGCCTTTACCACATCCTTAGTGAAAAATCCTTGTTAAAAAGGGATGGAGGAGGGCTAAGCACAGTGCCTTGCAGGGGAAGAGTTCCCCTTGGCTTATCAAATTCTGTCCCTTTTGCAGTTGTGTTGCCTATGGATCCTCTTCTTTGAGGAGAATGGGCCAGGTGGGGCAAAGTAATGTTTAAGTCTGAGTAGTCAGTGTTTGGAAAAAAAAGTATCCTCCTAAAGAGGTTCATTCAGAAAGTATTTTATATTTCTACATATTTTGGGAGAATTAGGAAGTAAAAAACATTTTTTAAGTGATTTGTTTCTTCACTCAAGTATATAACAAATAAAAGTGGTAATACTGTAGAAGAGTACTGTTTTGTTAGTCTCCTATTGCCTTAGAAGGTGGGTGAAGATAGAGACCTGTTTATTTTTACGTAGCTTCCCCAATAGCCTCCATTTTCTAAGATGTCATTATGCTTATCTCTGTTGCACGTCAGCTGCATGTAATTTCTCCAAGCAAAAGAAGCAGCAGAACAAAATTGGTATGTGGCAGAATTTTTATAACAATTTCCTTATTTCACAAAGTCAATGTATTACATGAGGGACAGCAGCTACTCTGTGTCACTCTTTCACCTTTGTAGAGTTGTAGACAGTAACTAAAGCTTTCAAGGTGTAAATAGAAGGCTTAGGAAAATGGTGCTGCACTTGTTGACTTCCTTCATGTAAGAAGGTAGGGCTCTTCACAACTACAGAAGTTGTCCTTTTTCAAGAAACATGGATTTAAGTTTTGTGTAAAAACTAGTGGCTTCAACACCTCTACCCTTCGTGCCTGTGTTTTCTAGGGAAAGCTTTTTGACCATCCCTGGTCAGGGACTGATTGGATTCTCCAAAAGTTGACAGCTTTTCTCTCAATCTCTGTGGTTCCTGTCAGCCTTTTGGAGAGCTGTCAGCCCTTGTCACGGCTGTTTGGAATGTATCTGTGAAGTGGCTTCAGATGCTTAATTTGGTTTTGGCTTACACTGGCGGTTGGTAGTTCAACACCTGCGTGGGGAAGATACAAAGATCTACAACATGCATGGAAGAAGAAAAGCAGCTTGCTGCACCATACTTTACAGATAAACTCTGCTGACATAGAGTTCTGTCAAAAGCATAGTATCAGCTGAAAATAGTGCATCTGTTTTCTTTGTTAATGGTATGTTACTTGTAACAATAGCGGCTGAATGAGTTTTACTTGAAAGCTTGTTTAGTGTTCTTTAATAAGAAAGAACGTTGTACTGTATTTGCCAGACTTGCTTCCTGAAGGATAGTTTAACATCAGAAAATTTTATTATGATGGGAAATAAAATGTGGTTTGTTTGGTTTTGGTTTTCTTAATGTTGTATTTATAGAAGGCTTTTGTATCGTCTGTTGGGTGATTAAATTAAGAATATTTGCTACTTGTTGAGGTACAGAACTTGGTTTAAAAAAATTTAAATTCTGGATTGGCCAGTTATCAAAGTTAATGTCAATGAAATTATCGTGTCCTTGTAGTATATGTTGATTGATCAGAAGTTGTTAAGGTGTTAGGATAAGCATAATGTCTTCTCACTTTTAGCTTTTTCCTGTGCATTTACAGATTTTCCAGGTTACAGTGTTTTGTATTATGCTCCTGTACTTGCTTAATAAAGGATTAATTACCATAGTCATTGGCTATCATGCAAGTGTCAGGCCTTTGTATTATGTCATCTTCTCGTATTGGGCTCTCTTAATAAAGATCATAACTTTTTCCTTCTGAATTCTGCAAATACAGTTATGAGAGGAAACAATCATCTGTTAGCGATTCTCTTGAAATCAGCAGCCATTCTTTCAAATGGTGAAGTGGTAAGTGGTGTGTTCATTAGTCCCCACAGAGCAAGAAACAATAAGTGTGTGTTTGGATGTGCAATAAATGAACTTCCCACACCAGGAGGTTGTTTTCTTTTTGTTGTTGCATTGGGTATTTTGTGGGGATGTTTTTTTCTGCTGGTTTGTTTTTAGATTTAAACCCAGCTTTTAATGTTTAAGATGACTTTTAAATCTGATGGACTTTCAAGCTTTATTTGTAAATTTTTGAGATTTATTAGGTTCTTTTATGGCTTCAGTATTTCCATGTCTCTTCACAGGACCCCAGCTGAATGCACAGCTAGAAGGTTGGCTTTCTCAAGTACAGTCCACAAAAAGACCTGCAAGAGCTATTATTGCACCGTAAGTTTTAAACAGAAGTTCAGTATATCTAATACTTGTTTAAATGCTCTTTTTTTTTTCCCTAGTGATTGTGAAAACTTGTAAAAGCTAGTATTTAGCTGAAAGAAGTGTTGTGTGGTTTCTAAATAAGTATTTTGGATATAGCCTAGAATGGCAGAAATCTGGGCACATTTGGGTGTATGATCAGCGTTTGCTGAGGGACTGCACACATAATATTTGTTTGTGATCCATTAAGATGGGTAAGAGTTAACATTAATGAGAAAAACAGCAAAACCCCTCCAATAGCTGAAAAAAAGCAACCCCAAAATGAAATAAGCAAAACTCGTGCATCCCTTACACCCACTAAATAAAATTTAGCAAAGCTTAAAAACAAGAAGTAATTAAACATTATTCAACTATCCAGAGTGGTTTACTTTTGTTATTTTATTGAGCTACTTGTCCACAGCTGAAATAGGGATTGTCTGAACTATTTAGGGAGAATTCAATTTCTTGAAGATAGCTGAAACATGTAATGACAAAAGTATGTTGGTCATTCCCAGTAATTATGAGTTGGAAGGAAACACTAGAAAAAGCACCTTAAATATGATGTTTTTCCTATGTTAACATAGCATTGTGATAATGTTTGAAGTATTGCATAGAAGTGTTGAGTGTGCAGAAGAAGTTGTCCCACATCTGCCTTAGCCTTTCTTGCAGGAATGTCAGGAGAGAGATCTTTCAGCTGCAGATTACGTAGTTTGGTTCTTTTTCCAGAATTGCTGGGGGTCCTCCTGTGATCCCACCACATTTTTTTATTAACTCTGCCCTTTTTTTTACCACCTGTGAAGTGGGATGTGTCTAATATTTTTATGGAAGATGAAAGAAGCCTGTAGCAGAGGGAACATTTCAGGAGGCTCTTTTGATGTTGTCTAATACCATACCTTGCCCATTTGTGAGGTCTTGGTCTCCTGTTTCTCCCCTTAGCATGTATGTTACTACCTTTCTGAGCTCTGTAGAATGAGTGGGACAAGTGATGTTGAAGTAATATCCCAGGGTCATTTTGAAGGTAACTTGCTCCAGGTATCAGTCTGTGGATGAATATAGATGTATCTGAGCATACATACATATAAATACATATAAAATCCTTTAGTGCTGTCAATGGGAACTTGTATCTTCAAACATCCTGTATACCTCAGGGCTTGCAGCATGCATCATTCTCAGTGTCATTGTGTAAAGCTGTGGTGTGGGCATACTGCTGAGTGACCAGGAGCCTTTTTTTGCCACTTGACCTGGGACTCTAGGAATGAATGTTCTATGAAATTAATGCTTTTAGCGGTGTGACATGAATTTTCACTCGTTTTAATGGTCTTGAAGAGAATGGGTCTTCAGATTTGAAGGCAAAATTTGAAACAACTAGTCAAAATAATTATAAATTGTTTTGGACCACACACAGGAACAGAAGTTGAGAAAGGACCATGCCAGACTGATAGGAAGTGGTGAAGCGTGTAGCTTATTCCCTGCCGTAAAAGCTAGAATGCTGCCTTCCACTCCTTTCCATGTGCTCGTTCATTCTGTTGCTAAGTTATTCTTCAATGACAGAGCATTTTAATGCTCTCTTTATCTGCTGTGACAAGTAGTTCTCTCTTTGCCAAGACCTCTCTACTGTCATTATATTCAGTTACTGTAGTGTGGTTAGAAGAGCTTTCTCCAGTAGTTTGCCACTCCCTTGTTCACTGGCTGCACAGCTAGCATTATCATGAGCTTCTGATAACAGGCAGTTATGCAGTCTGCATGCATCCTTCACAGATAATGGAAGGTCCTTTGATCTGGGGGTTTCCTGGTCATTGGTCACTGATAGTTTTTTAACTGGTCAGTAAATGGTCACTGCCAGTTCTTCAACAAATGTGTCTTGTGTGATCAATACTGCAGCAGCGCTTTCCTGCTCTTTCAGGAGTTTTGGTTCACTCTTACAATTCCTAGTTCACTGGGGACAAAAAATAAATCCTGAGAGATTAACACTGAATGTCAAAGTATTTAAGATGCTAAGCAACATTTAAGTCTTAATGTTTTGTACGCTTTGGTTTGCAGCCATGCAGGATATACCTACTGTGGATCTTGTGCAGCCCATGCTTACAAACAGGTGGATCCCAACATCACGTGAGTATGACAGCTTTCTTTACAAAGCCTAAGACCCTGAAGTTGCAATTCTCTGGAATGTTCTTGTTATGTTGTTACATCTCAAAGTACTCACATTTTAATTTTGTATTCTTTTTAGCCTTCTATGCATCATTTAACATCATAAATGTTCAAATTGGGTGTTAAAAAAGGGGGGGAAAAAAGGAATATTGTTAAAATAATTGTTAATGAACTTTTTGCGAGGGAGGGATTAAAGACTATTCAGTTTATTACTGATGTTCCACTGCATTTGTAAAAACCCAAGCTGGTTTTGTTGGCTTTTTTGGTTTTTTTTTTTTTCCTTTTTTCTTTTGTGCTTTTTTTTTTGTTATTGTTGGGAGGTTTTGTTTGTTTTATTAAGTCAATTAAAATACTTCACCATGATTCTGCATTGGTTTTTTTAGTGCAGGATTATGGGCTGAATACTGCCAGGATTCTCTTCTGCTTTGAAGGAAGTGACCAGTGTGTTTATAAAAGTTAATTATTCCAATAATTTTAGATGGACTTTTGTTTCTAACAAGTTTAAAAAAAGAAAAAAAAACCCATGCTGTTGTAGTCCGTGTCTACCTCTGAAAATTTGAATCAAGTTGTTTTTGGGTAAAGGAATATAATTTTTATGTTCTGCTGACTGCAACATTTTTTTTAAATGACAAAAATTTAAAACGTCTCTAGTATTTACTCAGAGTATGTAATGCTTTGCTTTGTATGCAATGCTAAATAAAAACTGGCTAGGCTTACCAGTTCTTCATAAGATAGCATGCTGTAATACTCTTCAAAGACAATGGTTTTAGTTCTTTCTAAACTATTGCAAATGATGTGAAAATAGCTCATGGTATGACAGATACCTAGTTTCTCTAAAATTTCCAGAACAAACTGCATTCCCTATGTTTCCTGATAAGGAGTTGGTCGAACTTGCTGGATCATTTGCTTTTTACTACATGGGATGTTTAGAATTCATCTTTGAGTTAAACTATTGCATATATGAATATTTGTTTTTATTAGCTTTGCAGGAAGTTTGTGTTTTAATATACCTTGTTATAGCACTCCCTGTGTAAGGGATTGAAGAAAAACCAAACCGTCAGAACTTTACATGTCTCCCACCCCTTTAATTCAGTGCAAGAAACAAGACTATATAATCCTGAACCTGAAAAGCTGAATTGCGTATATTGTTTTTCTTTTTTCTTTTAAGTCCTGTGGCAGGAGACCCTTAACCTCTAATCAAGAGCCAGGAACTGAGGACTTGATGAAATAATGATGTTATGATGACATGTAAAAGGTTGCAGTATCAGCTAAAGCTATGAACGTGCAGATCCAAGTCTCTGCTGTTGATGCAACAGCAGAAAAACCGTAACATGTAACAACATGAACCCAGCATTTGAGAAGGACTTAATTTAGTGAAACCTAAGTAAGGCTAATCAAGTAAATAAGTGAAAGACTCTGAATAGATGATAAACCCATAATTGTTATTTAATCCTGTATTTATTGAAGGTGGTGAGTAGCTGAAGGTTGTGTTGATTCAAGGAGTGAATTCAAAAATCTGTTCTAAGCGGCTGTAACGCATCATTCAGCCCCTAAATGAGTGAAGTCAGACAAATTTCTAGCTGATGAGTGCCCTCTGATATATAACCTTCTTAAGAGATTTAAGGCTAGAGCATTATTGAACTGATCTCATGATAACTCCTGAGACACCAAGCAAGGTTGGGCCATGGGTTGGTCTGGGGTCTTAGTGACAACAGAGTGAAACTCTTGTAGCTATGATAAAGTATTACTTTGTGTTAAGCTTGTTACTCTAAGCTGAGTTGCTCTACAATTGCAGTTGTGTAAATTGTGGCCTTCTGTGTTAATTGTTGTAGCCGAAAAATTTTCATTCTCGGGCCTTCCCATCATGTGCCCCTCTCCCGATGTGCACTTTCCAGTGTGGACATTTACAGAACACCTCTGTATGATCTTCGAATTGACCAAAAGAGTAAGTGCATTATAGAGCTTGGACTTCACTGAGGCCTGGGCATTGGCTGTGGTGCTACAGTGCTGAGGACTTTCTTCTTGTTGGGCACTTTCTTGCTGTAAGTGGCATACAAGTGCAAATCTGGTTTTAGTGCAACAAAAACTAACTTCTGAATGATCCTGGTTGTTTCAGACATGCTCACATTATAACCATAGTGTCTCTGTTCTTTATGGCAAGAATTCTAAATTTTTGCTTATCTTTTCAGTTTTGAGTGAGTGCTTCAGGGTTTTAAAAAAAGAAGTGTTACATCAAGTAATAACTCACTGAACATCTTTTCCATTCTCCTGTGAAGTGTTCTGGTTGGAAAGAAAGGTTCTTTAGTTGGTTTGAGTTTGATTTCTGATAAAGTAATAACAGAGAAACAAAAAATTGCTTTTATTTGGATTGCATGTGACTTCTTAACTTGCAAACTTAGAAACTGTTAGTCCGTGAAATGCCAGTCTTTTGAACTAAGTGCAATGAAGATAAATTTGGTATTTTGGCTTGTATGTATTTTGAGGCATACCTAAGTGATACAGTATCTTTTTCAGAAGGGCTAATTAGCACAGATGTGTTGTGTTTCATTCTAACTGTGATTAAGCAAGCTAATTCAGGTTTTCTACATAGTGCCTGCAGAAATTTCCTTAGGTAAGAAATGTTTTGCTTTCTGTAGAACTCCTTTATAGAGTCAAGAAGGAGGCACAGCCCTACATCAAATGCATCATCCAGTGGAGAATTTTCAGGATGTGGAGATGACTCTGTATACTTTCAAGTATGCTTGAGAGTAGAAAAAATAACTTACAAATGTGGATTACTTTATCAGTTGTGGCTGTCTCTAGATTTCATTATTCAGTCAATAATAAATTCAGTTAAACAGTAACAAATTGAGCAATAGCTCATCTGATTAATTTTTTTAAAATATATTATGGGCAGTTTATGAAAATAATTCATTGACTGGGCAAATGCATGTATATTGTCAAATGTATTTTATTTGTGTAATTAAATTTTGTATCATAACTGAAAATATTTTTCAATATACTAGTAAAGTCACTGATGTAACACATTTTGTAAAGTAAATCAATTATGTTTATATTTTAATGACTTGAACATAATTTTATTCTGAATTTATTTAGAAACAAGTGGTTTATGATGATAGCCCTTGGAGGCAAGTAATTTTTTATAGTAGGTATGTTCTGATAAAGGTGCACTGTAGCTTGCTTAGTAGTAAGAACTGATCTTTAATTCATTTCAGTTTATGGAGAGCTGTGGAAGACTGGAATGTTTGAGCGCATGTCCCTACAGACAGACGAAGATGAACACAGTATTGAAATGCATTTGCCTTATACTGCTAAAGCCATGGAAAGGTACTAGGGCTAATTACTTGTACAAGAATGAACATTATGTGCATTAAATGTTTGAGCTGCTGTCAAGTGCAGTAGGAAATAATAATACATTTTATGGCATAGAAGACCTTATGGTGTATATAATGCTCATACTTACCCATCCCCTGATAAAAATTTTGCTAAGGAGAGACTAGGATAATTTGCTGTAATTGAAACTGAGCAAAGCAAACACCTAAATAATGAATTTATAACACCTCTTATAAACAGGTTTACTTAATAGAGTTAATATTAGATACGCTTTCATGAACCTTTTTCAATAGCTGATTTTTTCCCCCCACTTTTCAAGGCATCTCTGAAAGAAGTTCAAATAGTTTTCTGTGGGATTTCAAGTTTGTTTGGAGCCTTAATACTAATTTTGAAATAAGGGTTGTGTTTATAGCTGCTGTTTCAGATGTTTACTTTAAATAAAACTTGTCCATCTGTGTTGGGGTTTCTTCCCTAAGATGGGCCCCCTCCCTTTTTTTTTTTTTTTTTAAATTTCCATTGTGCTTTGAATTTTCCCAAGAGTACCAGTATATACCTGGGTACTGTGTTGAGCATTTTCACATGTATTTCATTGACTTTGGAGAATTACCCAACATGCAGTGTCTATATAGGGGAAAATTTAATTCTTAGTTCATTGCTGATTTCACTGTCTCTTCTCTTTTTGTTTGCCTGGTATTTTTACTTTGCAGCAGAGAGAAATACTGGTTTTGGGGATGTGTGTTTCCTGAAATTGAAGTACTTTGAGGTTCTAAAACAACATCCTAGTATGACCTTACCAAATTGGTATCCTCAAATCAATAGCAACCTTTTAAAGCATTCTACAATTTCAGTTAGCAAGCCCTGAAAATTCTTGAGATGTTACTTGAATTACAACCTTTTTTCTTTTGCTTATAAGCCATAAGGATGAGTTTACTATTATTCCTGTGTTGGTCGGAGCGCTGAGTGAGTCAAAAGAGCAGGAATTTGGAAAACTCTTCAGTAAATACCTAGCTGATCCTAGTAATCTCTTTGTGGTTTCTTCTGACTTTTGCCATTGGGGTAAGTTTCATATTTCATTATAAGAGTATATTGAGTATTTTGTAGCTATTTTCAAATAATGTATTTTATTAAACACTGAGCACTTTAACTTCTGGTCAATTTATTTTTGCAACTTAAACACCTTCATAAAGTTAAAAAAGTCTTTAAAATCTGGAATAATAGGTAAAAAATATTAATGTGGTAATGTGTTTTCAATGTAGTGGAGGAAATAAATGGTGAAGATGTGTGGATTTATATGCATCTCTTTACTGTTGCAATGAAATAATTGTCTGGAGTTGCTTGCTCTTTTTACTCTTACTCTAAGCACGTCAAGACAACTTTCAAAACTAATTAGCTAAAAATTCACTGGGCATGGCCACATTCCTCTGACAGAAATAAGTTTTGTATGTTTTACTGCTGGGTAAGATAGCAGATGGATTATTTATGGCAATTCACTGGTGCTACCCCAGTTCATATTGGTGACAGAGCTACAAAGACTCCAGAAGCCTTGACTTCTGCCCTGCTTTATAATTTTTTTTTCTTTTAAGTGTAATAGTAGCTGGAAAAGGGACTGCTTCAGAAAGATATGTGACACAACAGACCTTCTTCCTTTTTTTCCATTGTCATCTTTGGTCAACTTAATGAAATGCATGTTTCACTCATCTTTGAATTGTGGAGTAGGTGGAAGAGTATATAAGAATGACCTGGTCCAGTTGTGGCTAATGACCCATCTAGAACTGCTCATTGAATTATCAGGAATTTTTTATTTTAACCTTCATTTACTGTGGGTATTGTTGTGCAAGCAGAAGTAGCCTGACTCTGTGGCTGACTTCTTCAAGAGGGATAGCGAAATGAAATGTTGCTTTCCTTCTTAATTTACAGAATTAGATTCTAAGGCAATAAGAGGCAATTAGTGAGTGATACTTCAGTGTCAGTTCTACATAGTAGATTTCTCTTCAGGAATATAGCCACCCATTGTGTGTTTTCTCTACTTCTGGGCTGCTACTTTATGATTGCCCTAGAATTTCCTCAATGGAGGTAAAAAGTATAAAATAAATGAAGATTACTACTTTATAAGTATTATACTTTCAAATATTTAGTAAGTATTAGGGAGTGGTTTAGCTACAATTTTTTCCTTTTTTATTTTATACATGATTTTTGTTTCAAGGTCAGAGGTTCCGTTACAGTTACTATGATGAATCCCAAGGAGAAATTTATAGATCCATTGAGCACCTAGATAAAATGGTAAGTTTTCAGATTTGGTGGAACTAACTAACAAATTTCTCCTGTACATTCTATTTCTTTGAACACTTGGGAAATTTTTCTAACAAGGTGTTATAGATTAGCTATTTTACTGAATGTATAATTTTCCTTTGTTTACCACAATAAGAATTTAGCTGTTGGTTTTAGCTAGTATCCTCCCTTTAACTGACTGCACACAATTATATTGCAGGTATAAACTCGTAAGCATAATTAATAAGAAAAAATGCATGTTCACCTACCTAAATGCCCTAATGTGACATAATTTCTGTCTACATACCTTTTTAAGTTTTTGAAAAGCAATAAAAATTATGCATGGAAAATTGTGATAGTTGGAGCTTGATAGCTGTGATACCTGCATATAGAAACAGCATTGTGATTATGCAAAGGTTTCAGCAACGTCCATTTGGAGGAGGAAAGGCTGTAGGGCATTGCACTGGAGGAAAATGAAAGCCACGGTTTCCTTGGGAGTAGCCTTCCCCCTGCCCCTTACTCTGTAGTAGGTGTTGGGGAAAAAGCAGTACACCATACTTCATTTTGGGTTTGGCAAAGGCTGAAAGGAAGGCTAAATACATAAAGGTCCAATGCCAATTATGTTGCATTTTCTTTGCAGTCACAGGAGCCAAGGATTTCTTTTTAAAATAAGAAAACCCCAACAACTTAATGTTCAAGACTATACTTAAGGCATAGATTAGAAGTAATTCTTCTGGAAATATGTAACCTTAAAATTTGTTTTACAACTGTTTGCATCATTTGTATAACTTCTGTAAAATCTGTTAGAAGAGAGACTTGTTCTTATTCATGGCATGTTAACTTTTTCCTTGTCTTGAAGGAATAAATCCTATCCACTGGAGAGATCTCTAGACTTTTTTGCTTTGTGTATACATATGAACCTCTTTGTTTTTCTACTATTCATCACTGGAGTAGAAATAATAACAGTAAATAACTTGCCTTCATTCTGTTTATCCCATTTAAAATAATTTTTGTAGTCAGTTGAGAGGCTTCTCTATCAAGAAAAGTGTTTTTCTACAGAATCCCAGCATCAGCAGCTTTGAGAGTTTTTGCAGGAGAGCAGATTACGGTGCATTAGCAAACATTAGTTTCCCCATGTTAATTTCCGTGGTGAAAGCTTGAAGAAAGACTGGACTTCGGCATTTAATTACTTTTAGGGAATACATTGCTGCACCAGCTCTTCCTTTTGGTAGTTATTCAGCTAAATGGAAGTGACATTTTTTGTAACATGGAAAATCATGTCTGCTGTTTAATAACTATAAAAATACTTTTTCAATCTGAAGTTTAACAGGAAAACTAAACATGCTGTATAGCAGCATACTGTGGTTATTTTTTGCTTGTTTATATCATGCCATATCTGAACATGTGATTCCATATTCAGACGCTATATGGAGGAGGTTTTGTTTTGGATGATTTTCAGAGATATCTTGTTAGCAATATCACAAAGATCTCCCTGTCACATTTTTCCAGTTTTTGGAAATTGGTTCAATTTTATGTCCCACTTGGCTACTTCTTGTTTCCTTAGATAAGTATTGGATTTTTTCATGTGATTTGACATGTTGAACAAACTTGTACTGTTGTAACCAGTAGGCTTCTACACAGACAAAATAGCTTTAAGATAGAGACAAAACTGTATTAAAACTGGCTTAATTTTATTGGCCCTAACTAGGAAAGCAGTCAGCTGAGCACATTGTAAGCAGGAAGGTATTCTGGGGCAAGATGAAATAAATTTTCCTTAATGCCTTTGTGGGAGGATGATGGCCTCTTCCTTAATTGGACTGGACCTTATATATAGATGCATTTTCTCACCTAGTGCATAAAAACTGCTGAACACTTTGGGCATTGAAGTTTAGAGCCATTAGACTCCAGCATAAAACAAATACAGAGTAGTAAATATTGCTGGGCAGATATCAGTTTTTCCATGGTAATTGTTGATCTGACCACTGTCACCACAGCACTTCGTGATGTAATGGCAAAAGGAGGAAATAGCCTTGTGGTTAGAAGGGGTATCTTAGGGGAGAATCCTCAAATGAAGAGTCATAACTGAGCAGCTGATGTGCAATAGTTTGTATATCATAACCTGAAACACACTATCTTTTTACATATAAGTGGGGGAAGTATTTTGTAAGACATTGTTGAAGAGTAATTGTTTGATTGACTAGCCAGAAAATGCAGACTGCTCACTTCAGTCTTCACTGCTACATTGTTCATTTTATATAAGCATATATTAGGTATGGGATACTTTATGCCTCACTGGGGCAATGGCAGGATTGTGTTACCCTGAATGCTGATGGGGGAAAATGCAGGCTCTGAGGAGTGCTGCAGGAATAGTCAGTACTTAGTCCAGGAAAAATGCTGCACCCATGGCTTCTCAGGTACCTCTAAGGACCTGCTGAATACTGGTGGCTTCTGCAGTGCTGCTGCAGTGTGCCAGGACCTTCCACAGTACTCCAGCCTGGGAAGGCTTCCTGGGAAGGCTGGGCATAATGTAAGATTGAGTCTCTGCCTGGATGCCCAGGTCCCTGTTCTTTTCTCTGTGCCTAGACAGTAATTTTCCTGATGGTTATTTGTCAGGTAGTCTGAGTGACTCACACATGCAAAGGTAGTTGGGCTGGATAGTACTAAGACCAAGTTTGCTTCCACTTCCATTAGAGTGCTATTAGTTTAAATCTTTAAGTGTGAAGAAACAGCTGAAATAACTGATAACAAACTTTAACATGACCAGCCAAAGCATTATTGGCATATAGTATAAAATGAGCCTATAGGTTGTTGAAGGGGGGTTTTTGTTTGTTTTGGGGTGTGTGTGTGGGCTTATTATTTTTTAAAGTTTTTTTTGTAGGCTTGTAGATACTTGTTCCTATTAAGGGATGATATTTAAAAATGTAATGTTTTAATCACATTAAGTGCACTGTGCTAGGATATTGTGGATGCCATTAACAGTGTCTGGGTAACTGAAGTATGCAATTTCTACATGTTGCCATAATGACCATGTGGTAAACTGTGGAACTGTGCTTACACTTTTATTGTGTGGGTTTTGTTACGTGTTTTAACTCTGTTCTAAGCCATGCCTAGCTGAGTTGTTTCGAATACTGAAAATTATTATCTTCATATACCTCTGTTTTTTATAAAACACAACATGGCAAAAATGTTTCCTTTGTTCCTCAACACCATTTTAGACTGAGAAACAAGGTTGATAGTCTTTGTTCCTCTGCCACAATGATTTTTAAATCCAAAAGATTGAAAAGTTCAGTACAACCTAATGCTTATAGGACACCTGTTCATACCAATTCCCTATAGATTTTCTGCAGTCTCTGATGTATGGAACTCTGTTAACATTTTCTGGGATGAACTGCATAGCTGTAAATGTTTTGCAGTGCTGCACTGTGCATTGAAATAAGCTTAGTAGGCATTCTCATAAATCCATGTCCATTCATTTGAGACAAATGCTCAAATGCCTCTGCCCAGTATGTTCCAGTGACTTACAACTGTAAAATGAGCCTGTGAATTGAGCAGCCATTTTCATGTTTTTAAGAGGTCATGAAAGGGTTTTACAAATGGATAAAATATATTCTCATGATCTGTTCAGTACCTGAGTAAGTACCTTATGCATCTTTAGTTTCACTTGAGTACGTAGTCAAGTTTAGTTCTGCTTTCTTTAGTTGTTTATTGACACGTACAATTGACAGGTGAATGGATGGTTGAAAGATATGCTTTGCAAACTTTGGAAATGCAGTGGTATCTATGTAATCACTGCTAGTTAGAGAATAGCTACCATTATTTTTTTTTGGCACTCATTTAGGCTCTGTAGATCTGGAGTGATTAACAGCTGTAATTACTGGCCAGGGGTCCAGACACTCTCTCCATGACTCCCAAAGAACTGAGCTCTTACCATCAATTGGCCAGCTTAGCTTGGTTTTGTTTTTCCATAAAAAGCATTTCTTTATGAATTCATCATATGTCTGTTTCTATTTAAGAGTACACAAAGGTAGTGGTTATCACTGCTGTTTTGTAATTCTCCCAGCTCTCCTGGGAATCTTCTGCTCCTCCATTGTAAGCTGTGATCCAGCCTGAATAATTAGCTGATATCTGCCAGATCAGCGAACGCCCTTGCAGAGTGTTGTGGAGATTTCACTCTTGAGGTGGAGACTCAGACTGACTGCTTCCTGCATTGTGGCTTTTCCTTTTATCACCCAAAAGTAGGGGAAAGAGCTGGGACAAATGCAGAAATCTTAGAAGCAATTATCTCCTTTCTTGGTATCAACCTCCAGTTATTCCCATGCAAAGCGTATGTTTTTTCCTAGTCTCTAAGGAAGAACTTGCTGTTTCACCAACAGAAGCAGCATAACTATGTATTTTATTGAGTTAGTGAGTGTCTGGAGCTCATTTCCCTGGTGAAGGGAATTAATAATTTTCAGAGGAAGCAAAAAAAGAAGAGGATGGAGTCTAATACAGGCAAAAGAGCAAACCCATGATGAAACGGAGACAATAATTGATTTAGACTTGTTTTTAAGCTACTTTCATGGTGTTTGATCTGCTTTATGGGATGGGGTAAGAGTAGACTGTATCTGGAGTTGTAGGATTCTTTTTGCTTTTAAGAATGGAAATATTTGTATATGTGTAAGGTTTTTTTTTTTCCACACATGTGCTGGTATTCCTAGCATAACTCCATGGGATCATGGGTCTTGCTGTCAATGGAGGAAAGGATGTATACATGTGACTGTCTCATGTGTGTGAAGTGGAAGCACCATCTCCTGGTTCTTATATTTTGTTGTGCACCAACTTGATAGTGCTTTAGAGATTTTCTGGATCTGATTTTTATGCTCTGAGCAAATGGCCAGGCCATGCCCAGGTAAAATGCCTTGCATGCCTGATGTGTCCAGGGTATATTGCACTTGTTATGCGTGTGAATTACATGTGTATAGTGTTGGTTTTTTCTAGGGTTTTTGGACACCTAGAAGTCCCAGACAAGTGCTTGGCCCTGAACTTTGTTACTAGGGAGAGCAGATGGAGGCACAACTTCTTCCTGCTTTGCCCTTTTAGTAAATTTGTCTGGTTATAGCTGTACCATTTCTTATGGAAGTAGGGCAGTCTTGGATGGTGGGGATCAACTAGTCTTCTGAGCTTTTTTAACATGAGCTTCACTGGTATTTGCAAAGATAACTTCACAGATCTGTGGATTGATGACAGCTTTGGAAGAGCTTGTGCACTTTTAGTTTGGCAAGGAATGGAAATGAGATTACTACAAGCTAGAGCTCACATGCTGAGATTCCCTTGATATCCTTGGTACCAAGTAGAGGGGTTTTCCTCCTGCTCTGTTGTAACAAATAGATGATGTATAAACACCTGCTTTTGAATGTGTAATGTAATTATTGCTATCAATTCTTTTTCAGGGTATGAGCATTATAGAGCAGCTAGATCCTGTATCTTTTAGCAATTACTTGAAGAAATACCATAATACAATATGTGGAAGACATCCTATTGGAGTGCTATTAAATGTAAGTAACTGTTGATTTGTTGAAGTATGTAACTTCTGGAAAAACGCTTGTATTTGTAAAACACAGTATTGCTGCAGTATTCCTTAGTTCTAAAATGTCAAGCCTTGAATTAATTAATTTTATAAAATGTTCTCAATTTGGTCTCTGATTTTTGTATCTTGCATATAAACAAATGTAAGCTCTTGAAAGGGCTGAGGGTTTTCAATTCCTAAGGGAGATGAGATACCACATTTTATTTGAATTTCAATGAAATGCAATCATTCACTTTCTCTTGGCCCTAAATAAATGAACAAATCCATCTCCCTGAAGAACTATGTACTTACTCTTTTGAATCAGTACTTATGAATGTGTATTTATTTTCTGTGTATTGCTATTAGCTAGCTATTGTGAGTGCCTTGTGATGTCTGGCAGTGTTTTTGAGTTTTGCAAATATGGTGAGAGATGGCTTCTAAGTAATAGTGCAGAGCACCATTAACTCATAAATTAACAGTAGTTAGGATTCAGATTACTTTTTGGTTACTGTATTCTGCTTTGGTGATACAGTGCAGATATAAACCTGGTTTAACTTAATTGTCTAAATTTGGTCACAGCTGCTTTACAGCACTGGTGGAGTGCTGCAGATTTGTCATATTGCTTGAGTGAATCTCACTGTATTTTTACTGTAATTCAAACCTGAAACAGGAAGCATGTTAACTTTTTTAAAAGGGAAAACTTAATTCACTGGGAATGTAGTCTGAATTGAGAACATAGAGAGCTACCTTTTAAAGTGGAGTCCATAAAAGTTTGTATGAGCAATATCAATATTGGGGATGCTTGTAGCAAAGTTCAATACTATAACAACTCTGCAAATATACCCAGCTCTTACCCTCAGATAATTATTAGTTTTGCAGTGAATCAGTTAAATTCTGTTCATTCACTTTTGCCAATTGTCACGCTTTAATAAATTCTTCGTACCTTCTTTCTCCTTAATGGAAGAGATAGAATCTGAAAACTGTTAGTGTTAGGTTTTTTTCTGTTGCATCTGTGTTACTGTATAAATTCCCCATGGAACTGAAAGCATTGTTTCTAAAGGAGGTATCATGGAAGGTTCAGTGTTGCTTTAGAGAACTGCATGGATGTACACAGTGCAGTGGGGAAAGCATCAGTGAATGAAACAGCACAGAAATGGACTAAGTGCACTAGTTACTGGGAGGTGCTTATATAATGAGCTTATGAGAGATGGTGCAAGGACCTTTGAGACCTAGGAAATGTAATTTCACTGATACCTTTTTTTAAACAGCTCTTTTTCTCTCCTCAGGCTATCAACGAGCTCCAGAAGAATGGAATGAATATGAGCTTTTCATTTTTGAATTACGCTCAGTCAAGCCAGTGTCGAAACTGGCAAGACAGCTCAGTGAGTTACGCAGCTGGAGCACTTATGGTCCACTGAACTGCTGAATGCTCAGGGATGGCACCTGCACACACTCTGTATACGGGGTCCCAGCCTAGCCCTTACAAAGATACAGTCCCTGGTCTTTGGGTATACTGAAACCTCAAACTAATAGAACTCTGTTCTTTTCTAGTAGGTGTAGTCCTTCCTTAGTTTCAACTCATTTAAAAATGCTTTCTTGTTTAGGACAATGGAAGGAAGACTGGTATCAGAGCTTTTTGTGAGAGTTCTTTTTTTTCTTTGGAAAAGATAATGGCTATGAAGGCATGGTGGTAGACTGTCCTTAAAATACAACATGTAAAGCATTTACCGTATCCTAAATTTGCACTCTTTGCAGACCTGTGCACATATACTCAGCTTTCAGAATAGTTTTGCAAGTTGTAAACGGAAAAAGGGGGTGGAAGCTTTTTAATAAAAGAAAAAAAAAAAGGAAAACAACGCATTTATAAATGATTCTGTATTAGAATATAATAAAACTCCAGTATAGTCAGTTACTACCCGTGATGTACAACAGATATCTTCTATTTTAGTTGCTAATAAAGGGCTACACAAACCAAAATAGTCTGATTTAAACTTATTGCTTTGTGTTCTGTATGTGGCTGCTTGTCATTAACATTCTTTATCCTCAGTTCTTATGCTTTATATATAATTCAGCCATTCTGTAAAATACTTTAGAATGTAATTTGTATTCAACATTTTTTGACTACATAATTTACAGATATTTTATCTTAAACCTGCGCTATGAGTTCAGCTGAGAAAAAGAATTTGGAAAACTTTTTGTATAGCCTAATCTTTTTTGTTTCACAATTAATCTGTGAAGTAGTATCTTTTAGTATGTGATACAAATTTGTATCAGCAATACACTTTTAATGTTTTTTATGCTCAGTTTGATTATTCAAGTGAAATTGATGAGGTATTTTTGTTTGAAGTTACTAAAAATTGAAAACAAGCAGTAGCTTGAAAATGATAATTCTTAGAGTGTCTATCTGGCATTCATAGGCCACAGAAGCCATACAGTGCTAATCTCAAGCAATTATTCCTCAAAGGTTATTTGGAAGGGGAAGGTAAGGCTTCTTTTTTTTTCCATTTTTATTTTTTATTCTTTGACTGTTGGTAGAGTTGTTTCATGTTTTTTAAACATCCCATGTTAAAAGTTCTTGAACTTTCTTGCAGCCAAAATAATGATGTAATTATTTCAGTTGTCATTCCCAAAGACTTCCTTTTGTTCAAATAAGAAATGCAAAGTAGGATGCAGTATTGGCTCATTATCTAAATGGAGATTTCATTCCTTGATATTTCACCTGCTATCAAGAAACCTCCTGGTACATTCAGCTGTTCTAAGTGACAGAGGAGAATTTCAGAATTCAATTTAGATTATCTCTGAGAGTTGTGGGAATTGCTGCATGCGAAGTCTTAGCTTACCAGACATCTGGTTTATTCCTCTAAAATACCCTCTGCTTGCATCACTTCTATTTACCTTATCACAGTTGGCCACCATTTTAATAATAGCAGGTGAATGCTCCATTTATAAAATGAACTACTTTGCAGATGTTCAAAATCCATCCCAAATGCCAAACTCCTGTGCATGCCTGTTCTTTAAGTTGCCTTACTGCTCTGCCTTGTTCTTGGAAAGTCTCAGCAGCAGACAGGGAAAACAACTTTCAGATTACTGTTGACAGACCAGCAAGAAGGCTGTGCAGGTAAAACTGAATTGGTAGCCAGTCTTTGTAAATACTTGTTGGACTGTGCCTTATTAACAAAGTAGTTCGATCATGAAGTTTTTTTAAAAATCTTTGGTGAATACAAGTTTAATTAGGGCTTGGGTTTCTTTCAGTCTTATGCCAAATGCTTAACATTATTATTGAAAATACAGTTAATTGGAACAGTTATGTGTATACTTTCTCCCTAAGGTAAACATAGTAATTAGCTTCTGAATACAAATGCCTAAGTTGCATCTTAGTTCTGTAAGATAGTTTTAATGAACAAAGCCCATAACTGGAACAGCTTTGAGGAAATTGGTCAGCCATTTTGCTCAGCGTAATGTTATTAAATATCTTATATTGAAAGCACTTCACATGTAAATTGTACAATGTATTTCAAAATAAAGTTTCTAATTAAAATGGGAATTTCTGTGCCTACTAGTAATAACCAGCAATGACAGTTCAGAAACCCACTCAGAGAGAAATTTAAAGCTTTATGAAAACTGTGGAATTCAGTTATTTTTTTCCCTTTTGGTGGCCTTGGAAGGAGTTGACTTCAGTGTTCTGTTTCCTGGTGTGTTTGTTTAAGATGTGTCAGGAGGAAAAGCAGAATCTTCTGAAAAATCTTCATTCAAGACTGTTAATTCATTCTTTTAGCATTACCACACATTTTATTCTCATTTAAATATACATTTGTATATAGCATGTTGGGACAAAGAGTGTCTGGTTTAGACAATACTGGATATTAAGTCCTGTTCACTTTTCTGGAGGTTTCTTTATGCATAGAATGCCTGAGCTCTCACCGCTCTTTTGGTGCAGGAAATCCAGCCAGGGACATGATTGCCATTTTAAAATTTTGGCATTTTAGAGGAATGTTCACTGTGTGAAAATGTTGATTAAAATGCTCCTGTTTTTCTGTTCTTATGTTGTTCACAAAGGAGCTTTATGTGTTTTGTTTCCATTAAATACTGCCTAAAAAATTCTTTTCAAGTACTATCTACTGAGTTCATAGTTCTTCAGTTCAATGTTTTTCACATTGAACTGGCACAATAGGTGTGCCACTGCTTTGTGTTTAGATCAGCAGCAGTAGGAGGAAGCAGAGGCAGAAACAGCATCGTTGTGGGGCAGTGAAATGCCTCTGTGGACATTGGCAGCCACCTCCTGCTTTGAAACCCTCGTGGCATGGAGTGAGTTGGGTGTAGCTGCTCCAACTCTCAGCCTTTGTCAAGTTATAATGACAATTTGGCTATGTTTGTTTATTTTAAAGATCACTGCCTGAGTGGCTTTGATCCAGTGTTCTCATTTAATCTGGGCTTCTACTCCAGTGCAGTTCTCCTTTCTCAGTGCCCTCAGAAATGTTGAGTTTCCCCTCACTTTTTTATACAGCTCTTGCTCTTACTGGTTCCCAATCAGGGGCTTGGTGCTGTGTCTGAGGAGTCTTGCAAATTCCTTTAGGCTTGACTTGGGAATTTTGGCTTGACATGGCAAGTAGTGAAATGGGGGGAGGGGGAGGAGGGTGTCTGTTTGACACCTGCACACAGTCTCGCAGTACTTCAGCATGTTGTTTCTGTATCTGTAGGGTTTTTCCATTTCCTGTTTCTAATTTTCCCTTTATTTCCTCAGGGGAAAAAAAGCTCTTCTCTGCATCAAAGGAAGCTTGGCTCTGAAATTATATCAGTCACCATGATTTGCAGTTGCTATTTCCTCAGGCTGAGTTGTGCTAACTAACATCTGATCCACTCTCAAAAAGTTGCCAAAACTATTGTGTTTCTGGAGAAATGTTTAAAATCTCTTTGCCTTCCTACATCAGTGGCAAAACTTTCTGAAATTTAGCTTTGAAAAGATCTTTAGTGTGACTAAGTACAAATTTGGGGGTCCAGTGCATGTGAAAGCTGTGAGATGTTTTGGGTTGGGATCCACAGTGTAGCCAGATGGCCTTTTCAATAGATAGTTGCAAAACATGACTTGGAATTAGTCTGTAGGGGTGAAATTACTTTATTCTCTCAGTAATGCACAATCTATTGTCTCTAAAGTTTGTTTTATTTCATTTTTTTTCTTACTTGATTTTGCCTGTTGTTTGAAAACAACAGTTGTTTTCAGAATTTCCCTACAGACAATTTCCAGATACCTGATGTCATTTGGGGGTTTTCTTATGCCAGGATTAGCTGAAAACTCAATGTTTGTTTCTTCATGTCTTTTCTGGTGCCTGTTGAGTATGTGCATTCCCTACTGCTGGGGTCTGAGGTATCTCTCCCATTGCTTATGCCCCAGGAGTGAACATGCTGTGGTACTGACATATCCAGATTAAGAAAGCAATTATGTCAGTTCGTTTTCTTGCAGATTGCAGGAGGGTGTGTTGGTAGGGGCTTGGATCTCCTTGGGAGGGGCAGAGAGATGAGGAAAAGATGGGGAAGAAAATGGTTGCTTTTAAAGTTTGATGTCAGCAGCTGTTCTGCTATCCTGTTTGGGAGCTGACATGCTGCCAAGCACTGTCCAGTGCAGCTGTGAGTCAGGTGCAGTGGTGGGCAGCCTGTTACTGCTACTTCAAAGAGAAGACATGCTGGAGGTGTCTTGTCATGTGGAGCTCATTTTGTTGAAATACAGGGGTGAGAGTTCTATGCTGAAATCTTTAGGTTAAGAAGGTAAATGGAGGTATCTCTGTCTTTTCACAAAGGTGACAGATGGACCTCCATACCCCCCCCACTTTCTAAGGTGATGTGTTTGGTTCTTGGTGGGCTTAAGATAATTTAAATAATTTTCTCAATCCTGTCATCTTGATTGATATAAAAATGTATTCCCTATAAACACTTCTAGACACCTTTTTCAAAGCTTGTGGAGCCCAAGTTATTTTATTATTAATGTCAAACAAAAATATATTCTAACTCTAGTAGCTGTGTTTACATCTCATTAAAAGAATTAGCCAGGGCTTCAAATTCTGCAGTGAGTGAAGGCAGTAATGAAACTTTAGACTTGAGTGATCTAATATCTGCTCTGTATATGACAAAGACCTAAATGACAGAAAGAATAAAACATTGTGTTCAACATCAAACTAAGAACTCTACAAACCTAAACTTCTCAGATTTCTTTTTTCCTCTAGTGAGTTTTTAAAAAGTGAGAAATTACTTTCTTGAGCCTGTGACAGTAACTTCACAAGATTGAAAACTGCAGTGCTGTGAAGTCCCTTTTTTGGTAAAAGGTGTTTATTTTTCTGCTGAACTCTTGCAGCAGAAAGCCGAGTGTTGGCATCTTAGTGCTTGGGCTGCAGAGGCTTGTCTGGGCTCCTGATCTGTGTGGGCAGGTAGGGAAAGCCATGCCCTGGGCTTTGTCGGCTGAGACTTAAGCTACTTTTCTTTTGTCTCCAGAATTGTTATAAAGACTTTGAAGAGTGAGCCCTTAAGCTCAGCTATGATGAATAAGTGTTGAACTCATGCATTTTTTTTTGCTGGTAAAATTTCTTTTTCTTTATGATCACAGTCCAAAGAGCTGGTGTTACAAAGAATCTGTCAGTAAGATATCTGCTGTAGATGGGTGGTCTGGAAATGCAGTCTGGCCTCACAACTGCTTTCAGGGAGAAGGCACATTTCTACATTGTAAGGAATGGTTTTCTGTTTGCAGAGCTGCAATGTAACCAAATGCTGCTTTCAACCTGTTCTGAAATAAACTTACTTGGTGGTTGTATGTAAGCACATAGCTCTGGAACGAGCTCGGCATTGCATCCGTCAGACGGGCAGCAGGGCAACGGGATGCATTACTGACAAGTGCCCCACATATTTTCAAGCCAACTTCAAACCACTGGGCTGATGGGGGAGAATAATTCCATTTAAGTGGAAAACAGGTATATTGTGGCAGCTGTAAATCTACTTTATGGAGACTACACGAATAGTCTCACGTTCACTTAAAGAAAAAACGAATCCAAACCGCAGGAACTCAAACAACTCGCCAAGACTTAAAGCAAAAGCCAAGCCGAGTGCGAGGAGCAGGAGCGGCGGCGGGCTGGGCTGGGCAGGGCTGGCTGGCGCTAGGTGTCAGTGTGGGAGCGCGGCTGCTGGGATGTGCGAAATACCAGATACAGCCTTGCCTCTTCTGCTTTGTCCTGAGCTGCTTGCCCATATCCAAAAGCCCCTTTTTCAACAGCCTCTGTGTTTTAAATGCAAATCCTTATTTATAAGTTAGTTTGGAGATTGTCACCTGCTGAGTTAACTCTGTCACAAACTACAGGAGAAATGGTAACAGCATCTGTTATGTGCAAATGTTTTGGTTGACAAAGCTCATAACCAAACACTCCAAGAGAAGCAATGGCACAGCTCCCACTGTGCCTCTGGGCCAGGCCTTCCTGCTCTGCTGTAACCAGTCCATGTTTTTGAGTCCTGCACAAACTGCTGCACCTGGTCTGTGTGGTGTTTCAGGAAGGGTTCTTCAGTTCAAGACAGCATGGCAGCCTGGATTACAGACTGTGTGAGGGAAGGATTTCTCCCAAGCTCTGCTGCCAGTGGCACTGCAAGGGTCCGATGGGTTTTGGCAACATGGGCTCACAGGGACAGCTGGAGCTCTTGCCCTGCCCGAGCTGGGGACAGCAGGAGGGGTGTGAGCATCCTCTGGCATCTCCCATCCTGCACCCCAAGACCCTGGTCTGTGTGTTTGGTGTAGCCTGGCAAGTGGAGGGTTCCCCCCTGGAAATGGGGAACACCCACTGAGCTGGGTATCTTTGAGCATCCTACCTCTGCACAGATATTTGTTTTTTCAAAGCTTGAAAAAATATCTCTGCATCTGACCAAGCTCTCACTGAAGTCAATGGGAGATGTATCAAACTTCACATTCTTAAGGAGGCTTGGAACTGCTCAAGTGGTGAGGGAGCCAGGTCTCAGCTGTTGTAACCTGGGGAGAGACTGTGGGGGGAGGGTGCTGGCAGCCCATGCAGTGGAACAAAAGCAGAGATGAAGAAGATGCACTCAAATTGTATCTGGAGATAAATGTCCATGATGTCTAGCCCTAAGCAGAAGTTTTGTTTATCTCATCTTCAGTTAATTTTACAAGATTATTCTGTTCACTAAAAAAAGGAATAGGAGTCAAGCTGCTGGGTTTTTTTTTAATTTTGTAAAACACATTTGTATTTTCTTGACATGTGAGTTTTTCCATGACCAGAGTTTCTTTTAGCTAACCTCATCTTTATCTGAGAGAGAAATCTCAGGCCAGATCCAGCTTAATTTATACTTAAGCGACATTCCAAAATGAAGTCGGAAGGTGAGGGTCTAAAAAGTCACACTGGAAAAGACAAAAATAGAAAAGAAAAAAGAGGACATCCACTTCTTTTTCTCCCAACTGTCTCTAACTGGAACAGAGTTGCCCCTGTCAAGAAATTTTGAAATCCATGTTTTTCCCTTTCCATACTGAGTTGTTTTTATCACTGGAGAGCATCTGGGCCTTGGCAGCTCCTGATATGCTGGAGTGTGCCATCACTAGTCCTTAGCAAAGAATGCAGACCTAGCACTGGTGTTGCTGTCTGTCCAAGAGCAGGAAGGTGTGTGCTGAAATGGGCACTGTAGCTACTGTGTCTGTGTTTGTATTTTTTTTTTTTTTTTTGCATGGGTGTAGCTGACAGGATGCTAAAGCTGCCCTTTTGATGCTGGCTAGTGCAGAGCTGTACCCTCATAGGAGGAAAGGTGAAACAGAGGTAAGAGACAGTGTGTCTTGGACTCTCCAGCATCTTGCTACACTGAGAGAAACAAAAACAGAGGGGGAAAGCCCAGCCTGACCAGGGCCAGAAAGCGTGGTTGGACCTGCGTGAGTTGGAAGCAGGGCATTAGGTGATCGAGGGCATTGCCACACAAAGCCCTGCATGTTCCGTCTAGGGAAACACCACCACACCTCCAGGCAGCCTGTCCCAGCCTTTAGCTGCTCTCACAGGAGAAGTTTGTTTTGTGTCTGGAGACAAAATTTGCCCTGAAATGCCTGAACTGCCCGTCACAGTGAATGCTCGTGAGGAGAGTGCCTTCATCATCTCTCAGTATCTATCACTGGAAGGCAGGAATGGAATCCCCTGAGCCCTCACTTCACCAGGCTCAATGAACCCAATCCCTTTGGCCTTTCTTCATGTGTCAAGGTCTCCAATCCTATAACCATCTTGGGGCACTTAACCCCCACGCCTGTCCCCTAAACCTGCTGGGCTGCCCCCAGTTTTTTAATGTCCTTCTTGACTGTGGGAGTAATACTGGGCACAGTGTCCAGATATGATGTGGGATAGTTGTAACCCTTGACGTGCTGGGTTCAGTCTCACTGATACAGCACAGCCAGGTGCTGGTACAGTCACTGCCATGGGGTATTTTTCATCACGAGCTTTCAAAATACTTTGTAAGGATGTTTTAGGAGTAGCTCTCAGTTTTGGCCCGCCTGAGATTTTTCAGTGTATGTCAAAGCTTCTTCAGCCCTCCCATCTATAGATCAGAAAAATAAGTCTTATTTTAGCTGCGTCTTCCTTTTGGCATGGCAGACAAATACCTCACCTTCTGCAACGTGTAACTCTAGGATGAAGTTTACTGGGGGAAAAAGACCCCCTTAAAGAGTAAGAGGGGTACATGAATTTTATATGTAAATGAAATGTGATGAAATCTTCCAAGTTTCTCTTATGTCTACACCTCATGAAAGGAATTAAACTTTTTCTAAACTGTTCTATAAACAAAACACCATGTTTTTCTTGAGTATTTCCTGGAGCAACAAGACATTGACACAAAAATAAGCCCTGATTCTAATATTGATAATTTTATCCAAAGCTGGGCAGTCATCCCTGGTGATGGGCTTGCATGTTCTATATGAGAGAGCACTGGCCTTTTTGCCCAGCTCTGTGCTTGATCAACTGTTAAACTTTCATCCAAGTAAGGATCTATGCCTGAGGTTCCTCATCTTTATGGCAGAAACCATGGTACTTGACTTCCTTTAGTACTTTGATTTCCTATAGCAGAAAGACATTAGTGACTTCTACTATATCTGTCTGGGTCTTTACACAGAATCACAGAATTAACTATATTGGAAAAGACCTTTGAGATCATCAAGTCCAACCTCTGACCCAACACCACCTTGTCAACTAAACCATGGCACTGAATGCCACATCCAGGCTTTTTTAAAACATCACCAGGGATGGAGACTCCACCACCTCCCTGGGTAGCCCATTCCAGTGCCGAGTCACTCTCTTAGTGAAGAATTTTTTCTAATGTCCAGGGTAAACTTCTCCTGGTGCAGCTGAAGACTCATTGTGTCCCCTCATTCTGTCTCTGGTTGCCTGGGAGAAGAGACTGACCCCCACCTGGCTACAACCTCTTGTCAGGCAGCTGTGGAGAGTGATAAGGTTCCCCCTGAGCCTCCTTTTTCCCAGGCTAAACAACCCTAGCTCCCTCAGCTGTTCTTCACAGCAGTTGTGTTGCAGACTCTTCACCAGCCTTGTTGCCCTTGCAGGCATTTGGAGAGATAGCAGTGTTAAATTATGTGACATTTGGGAGGTCTACCACCCATCTCTCATTCAGGATGGCCAAGCTTAAAATGCCTGTGGCAGATGTTTCTCCACTGTGTTTGTGGAAAACCTTTGGTGTGGTGATCCCCAGCCCCCCAGTATGGTCCTGCCAGGGCTTTGCTGCCATTTCTGGGAGGCATTTGGGTTGAGCTCTCTTTTCTGCAATTTAATCCTATTTGCTTTCCTATCCCAGCAGACTTGCTAAACTCTTCCACCTCCTTTACAGCTGCTGGTTTTGATTACAAAAACCTTATTGTATCTCTTCTCATATTTCTCTTCCATGTCAGGAACAGCCCAAATTCTCTCCATCGTTTTCTACACCATGACTAGTTGCTCTTGCTGCTTTCCTCCAGGCTGCTGGTCAACACTTCCTCAAACTGGAGCATCCAAAATGACTCATTTATGCTCAGATCAGACTGGTGCCAAGTGTGGGGGAGTATAACTTCATGTTTTCACATATGTCACCACTGCACAGTGTGACCCAGGATGATGCTCCCCCTTCCTTAGCAACAAGTCACTGTGACACACACTGACACCTAAATTCAACAGAACAACAGTATAGCCAAGTGTTGCCTTGTTAAATGTCTGCTCTTCTAGAAACCCATGTCAAGTTTGCACTTTTTCTTGTCCTTATCAAACTACCTTCTGTTTTTCAGATACTTTCTCCAGTTTGGCTAGATAATTTTTAATTCCTAGGCTGTCTCCTGTATACTACAAGTCCTTCTACCCTAGCCATCATCTTCAAATTTATCAATAGTACTTCAGGAGCTCAGTATCCATTAATGAAGATAGGGTGTAGTACCATAGACTGGCTTCAGTGAAATCCATACTTAATGCACCCTTCTAGTTTGACAAGAACTTTACTGACAATGACTCTTTGAAGCAAGTTTTCTAACCAACTCTGAACTGTCCTTATAATGGTGTCACATAGACTCAAGTCACCTCCCCCTATAACATCCCCTGTAAGAAAATGCTGAAGCTTTACTGTAGTCAAAGCACACCTATTGCTTATGTAGAATGACAGCTTTCATTTTTATCCTCTCACAGAAGGAACCTGCAAAGGTTTGAAATGTTAGTTCCTCATTAACCTGTATTTGCCATCACTCATCTGCTTGGTACCTTTCATGTATTTGCAAGTAGCCTGGTTTGTTCTTAGTGTTTTTTATGGGTACTAAAGTTAGCCAACTGCTCTGCAGTTGTCTTGCTTCTCTGTCCCTCCTTTATTAAGCTCGTCCCTCCATTTGCCCCTGATCAGTTTTGTGGGACCTTGGTCACCCACCCCAAATTCTCAGGTAACCCCAGCCAGCTCTCAGGTTGTTTCTGCCAGTGGTGGAAATACCTGTGAGGAATTTAATTAGATGCAACCAGTTTGAAAATGTTTAATTTATTGAAATGGTCTTTTAAGATAAGTTTAGATAGCTTTCTCTTTTTTTAGTACCCTGAAATCTCAGTCTTTTGATGGCAGTTCTGTCAGCTGTCCAATCACAGCTTGACCCCTCCAGTGGAAACAGAAAAAAAAATTAGACAAATTTGACATTGATAGATTTAAGTGATAGAAACGTGGGAAGGGAAGGACAACCTGGTTCAGCAAGTCCCATCTCCAGTGCCTGTAAAGTGTAACATCATGCAGAGACTACACAAGCAAAAGACTGCAAAAGCAGGCTGAGCCTTTGGAAACCTGGGGATTTACCTTTTGCCTTTCCCCTTCACAGAGGATAACATTCCTACTGCTGGCTGCAGCACCAGCACGCCTGTGGCTGCTGCCTTGCAGGGTGGGCAGCTCCTGCAGGACTCCGGGCACCGCTGCAGGGCTGGCAAAATGGGCTGGGGCTGGAAGGGGAGGCCTGGGGGAACAGTCCCCAAGGCAGGAGGGTGCTGCAGTGGCCTAAGGAGTGTGGCCCTAGAGTGGCCTGTGACAGCCAAAGGGCCTCTCCCTCAGTCCTTGGTGCCAAGGGCGATCGGTGCAAGGCTTGGACTTGTGATCCCTTGGTGCAAAGCTTTGGCTGGTGGTGGAACAGCAAGGAGAAAAAATACAAAGAACAACTCCAGAAGGGAGCCTGGGGTAATGGCAATGTCCATCATTTAAACAATGCTTTTGCCAACTTTTATCCACGTTCTTCTTCTCAATTCAAAGGAAAAGACACTTTAGTCAGGGCTTCACTCTTTCCTGCAGCAATCCATGACTTGCCTATGGCTTTATGATGGCCGTACAGTTTCTAGTTCTCCATTTTTTTTTATGCAGCATCACCCCAGATCAGATACCCTCAGAAATGTCCCCAGGCTGTAAAAATGGGTTAATCATCCAACAATCTTGTGTTTCAAATTCAGTAAAGTACTATACAAGCATTCACAAATGATGATTTTTAAAAATAAGAGCAGCTTTACATGCAATTGTTTGTTCAACCAATGTACAAAGCAAACATTTTTTGGAATGTTACATTATTGTTATTTTTTTTAATGCTAGTTGTCTTTCAGTGAGTGTTAATCTCGGACAGATGGCTCTGTCCATCTGGCACTACTGAAGAGTGTAAAAATCTAATTTATGTGGAAAATGTATTTAAAATTGTGTATTAATTAGAAACAACTAAAACAACTGATCTTTTTATCCTGGGAGAGCATGATGGTGCCAAAGCACCGCTAATAAATTCCACTGCCAAGAAGTGGGGTAGAGTTTGCAGACAGAACTCGTGGCATGAATACTTTTTCTCCCTTCTTAGTTGTGATATATTTCTAAGGACAAAACATCCTCTGAACAAAGTGCAGTGTCCCTCACAGACAAATTCACACAGGCTCTGGCTCATGCTGAAGGAAGGTGTGATATCAGCCTGTTCCTCATTCTCTAGCAGGAGGGAGGGCATCCCTCAGGGAAAGGCAGACTTGGAGATTCTGGATCCGAGTGTGCCTGGCTCAGTACAACACCTGAAGGGGTGTTGATGGACAACATTTCTGCTTCTTCCACCAGACTAACAACTTTATCCTCACCCTGCTTACTGAAAGGCTGCAGCTCTTGCCAGCTGCCCCAGCGGTTTGGGGTGCAGAGGGCATTGCCAGGAGAAGGCAATGGGGGAGAGCTGAGCACAAAGTCTGCAGCATGGGAGAAGAGGAAGGAGGAAGAGGAGATGGAGGGCCTCTAAAGTCTGCTGCATGGCTCAGGTAGGAAGGTGGATCCACGTGGAACCAGGCTTTACCAGTTCAGCTGAATGTGGAGCAGTGTTACTCAGGCAGGCATCAGCTTCAGAAAAATTAAAAAAGCAGGAGAGGCCCTGCAACTAACAGTTGCACAGAAATTTATAATGAAACATAGATTTTACCATCTTCACAGCATGATCCCACTCCTATGGTGACCTGTTTGGCGAATACACTTGAATTTTTTGGGACCTTGACTGGCTTGCTCCACTGCTCAGGGAATCTGAAGTTATTTGGATGTGATGTCAGACTCAGAGAATAAAGCACACTTTGACTATGACAAGATAAACACTCATCCGTTATATTTTCTTCTTTTAACATCATCAAGTACTCAATCTAAAGAGAAACACGATTCTTAAATTTTTCCTGAAATAAAAAAAACCCTCAAACATTATTCTAATGTTGGTTTAGAAAAGTTTTTTCTGTCTGCAATGGGCGAGATGATTGCAGACACAAAATAATACTAAACAGTATTATTTTGTGCTGAAGTAAAAATATTATTTCATCCTGAAGATCAGAACAGATTACTCAGTATTCCTCCAGAAAGCAGATTTATATTTAGAATGAAAATACATAAGGTTTTCTTAGCAATGGTATTTTTTTCCTACAAAAACAGTGTTCTGAAAGTAAATTGTTAGACAAGGCTGCTTTGCATTAAAAACATGCTTTCTCTTTCATGACTGCCAGGTCAGGTTAGCCTCTTCAATCTGTGTGGAAAATTCTTAGATGATTTATTAAAAAGGAAACTAATCAGAATTTTGCTATGCAATAGAAATCTATTAAAATGCATAATTTCATTAAACATGTATTTTTCTGGTGGTGTTATAATCATGAGGTATCTGACACCACAAGCATAATTTCTATTAAATTTCAATTGCCTAACTTTGAAGGCTGTAAGTCACTCTTTATTTCCTTTTAAATGCTCTACTGTGCTTCCCTAGCAGCAAGAGGTAATATTTCCAAAGTTCAAAGCTTTATTCTGCATTGGATACTGGGGAAAAGCCATCAGGGTGCTGGTCTGTGAACCTGAGAAGCTGAAAGTGGATCCTTGGGCCACCATACTCTGCCTGCACAGCTGTCTCTAAAGTCCTGAGTGTGTTGTGGGGCTGCAAGGCTGCAGCAGCCAGTTGGGGCTGCTGACATGGAAACCAGAACCTGAGGCTCATACTTTTGATACAGGAGACAGATGAGGTTTGGAACCCTTTAAAGAGATTGGAAACCAGGCATGCTATGGGTTAGGGTGTCTCTACAATTTGCTTTCAAGAGACATATTGAGAAAAGTCAAGACCTAGTCCCTTCCTCCAGACTGTGGTCACCCAAACCTGGGTCCTCTCTTGAGGGTTAGTGCTAACGTGTTGCCTTTCAGAACCAAACAATTCTTTGCATCCTTCAAAAGCAGGGGAAAAAAAAAGGGCATTGGTGGTAATGCTTAAATTTTGTATTAGTGGTATGAACACGTGCTCAAGAAATGTGACACATGCCTTTTAAGCTTTTCTCAGCTGGAGGATGTTCAAACCCACATCAGAGAAAATCAGCAAGAAAGAGCCTGTAGCTGAGGGATGAGAGTGCTTTCGGGGCAGAGGGCAGTTCTGCTTACACATTGCACTTCAGTCTTTGGATGGAAAGCAAGAATAATTCTGGGAACACAGACTGGAGCTCTACTGGCCTTCTGAGTTATACTTCCTCTATCCTGGTCTCTTCTTCTGTGCTCTGGAAAGCTGCATTTGTACTGCCTCTGCCCAAGGGTCCTGACCATGTGAAAGATACTTAAAATTATTACCTTGGAATAAAACTGCCTTGATAGAAACCTCACAGAGGCAGGGCACAGGTGCTTTGTAACTGAGTGCTGGTTTTTGAGGTTGGCCACATGCTCACAGCCTACATTTTACCTTTATCAGCTTTATGATAAAAATTACCAGCACTTCACCTCCACTGAAACCCATGTCCTGGGCTCAGTGTCTCGATGCAAAAACACACAGCATTGTGTGGTCACAGCATTGGCAGGCTTTCATTCCCCACACACTGAATTAAAAGCTGACTTGCAGTTCTTGTCTCTGCAAATGCCAGCTCAAAAGTGTTCCAAAGCACCCAGATGCTTTAAAAGAGAGTGGCCCCGTCAGAAAATGTCCCGTGTGAAAGCTGCCCTGTCAGCTTTTTGCATCTTCCCAAGTGTAAAGACAACAGAAATCTTGTGTTGCAGTGGGGCCAAACGCCTCTCAGGGTTTCCCATGGCCCTTGCTGGTCAGGCTGAAAGCCAGACTATCTGTGCTGGTGGGAGAGGCTTGAACCCATCCCTGGAGAGGCGCACATTGCCTGAATGTAAATAACTGAAGCAGAAGAGAATTAAATCCAACTGCTATTTAGAAATAAATTCACAAACAGATCTGCCCTTCCACTGCCAAGGGTGTGCTCCATGGAACTGAGGCATTTTATTGCAATTATCATGCTACCAGAGGGTCTCTTAGAGCCCTGACTCCCACAGCCCAGCAAACTCAGTACAATCCCAGAGTTGATTAAAAGTAGTAATTCAGATTCTAGCTGTCATGAGCTAGAGAGAAGCTTGAAATTACTTGTTTTTTATTAAAGGGTTCAAACAAGCAAAAAACCATGGGTATTTTAAAAATGTAATTATTTTAAAACTAATGCCTTTATATAAAGAAAGAGCCTGATGTGTGATTTTTGTACGGTGTAGTTGCCAGTTCTGTGAGTAGGATTACCCAGCATTTACTAGGTAACTTCACACGTGCTCCACCATATGCTCGTATTAGACATTAGGATCCTGATGTCCATTTGCCAGCAAACCTCCAGATACCTGGCTGTTTGGATCTGTTCTGGAGATGATACCCAACATCAGTTAGTATTTGCATTGCAGCATCTGGTGCTGTCTGTGGTGTCCCTGTAGAAAAAGAAATGCTTTTCCAGAGGTGGCATTCACAGTCATCCACAGCATGATGGGTAGTTTGACGTCTGCAGCACCACAGGCTAGTTTTGAGCTCTGTTCCTTCCTGTAGTTGAAGCCTTTTGAAGTCTTTGGAAGATCTGCCAGAATAAAGTACAGGTAAAGAAGGGCTGCCCAAGAAACTGCTGAACTTCTGCTTTAATTGTTCTGCTATGACAGGAGCTATTTCAGATAGACTAAGATAAGCAACAGGTAAGTAGCACCATATGGAAATAATGCTTCTCCCATGCCTTATTATAAATCCATGACAGTGGGATTTTTGTGCTGTCATTCAGCTTTGCAAGACTTGATGTACAGACATGGGAAAGCAGTGGGAAAGTCACAGAGCAACCAGAGCCCTCCATCTATAACACGCTTGTTCCTCTTACTCCAAATCATAAAAGGAGTAGGCAAGGCTTCTCCTTTCTCCCCATTTCTTGTATTTTTGCAGAGAAAGCAAGTTCACTGAGCCAGTCTGATCAGGGAGCCATTAAAAAAAAAAAAAAAGGAAAACAAAAATGAGAAAGTTTATAAAAACTGAATGCATGCTTCTTTCCTGAAAGAAAAGAAATGGATTTTGAGAAGATAACCAGTTCTTGACATGGGAAGCTCATTCCCCAAAGCCAATACTCAAGCCAAGAGGTCAGGTCTTGTATCTTGCTGTTTGCTATTATGTTTGCATGTTACTAGGCTGGAAGGTTTGTGGTTTATGCTGTGACTGTGAGGGAGTGCATGCTTTCAGCCACAAAAACAAATCCTGAGGCTTTAGCACAAGCTCAGTTTGTCAGTACAAAGTAACATTTAATTAACCTAGAAACTGTTACCCAGGAGTTTGTCTGAGCAACAAATGATCAAAGAAGATGTCTCTCCCCCATTTCATTGGTCTGGTTTGACTCCCTACAAAGGGATGTTTTGCACTCTGAGCGTGGAGGGGGGATGTTCTTCTTTGAAGTTGTTTTCAAGCGCTTTTGGCAAAGGTGGTAAGGAGCGTGATGTTTTTAATCTCCTTTTCTTTGCAAAAAAAATTACCAGCTGCAGAGGCCAAAACCTTTCCTGTAGAACTGCAGAAGAGTACAAAAGGCTGCTCCTCCAACAGGTGGTGAATTTCTTCCTGATAAACCTCCTCTACTTTTATATTGGCTTTTTCCAGGAGCCAAGAAAAGGCCCTCTTGCTCAAGCATGGCAAGTGACAAATCAAAGGACATGTTGCCCAATGGGGCTGGGAAAAGAAACTGGATGAGAGCTGAGCCTAAGACAAGTTGTTAAAGTTTTGCTCTTGGCAGCACTTTCAGCCCCAGCCAAACCTGAAAGGAAGCTGAGCTGGAGCTTTACACAGCTCAACTCTTTGCTTAACACGCCGTTCCCGAAGTGAAAGGCAGCAGGCTTCAAATGGAACTTTTAGGTGTCACATAGTTTTGTTGAATTCTGTTTCCTGATCCAGAGAGGAAGGAGCAGCAGCAGGGAGAAAAGGGGAAACCATCCTCTTCAGTGGTGTCACAAACTAATTAAAGTGATTAAAGTCATGCTGTATCCATGACCTTAGAGGACCTGCAGCAAAGGCAGAGCAGGGCATGTGGCTCAGTGGGTGACTATTTACATAGAACCCCACACAAGGGCTCATAATGTATTAAATACAGTCTTCTGGCAGGAACAAAAAAGACAAACACATACACAAACCCCACAAAATTGACTTTTTTTGTATTTTTGAAAGAGATTTATGAAAAAATGAAGATGCTGCTTGATAAGGAATTAAAAAGGAACAGAGGATAATATGGTTATTGGAATCCCTTATTGGTATAAGGACACCATTATAGAAATTGAGAATAAATGCATCTCTCAAGTGAATAAAAACTCTGAAAGACCCCTGATAAGGCAAATAAAAAAGCATAAAAAAGTTGGACCAGATAAAAGATTTTCAAGAGCAAGTCACCAGAGGCAAAAGCTAATATTAAATGGTTTTAAACACACCGGAAGCAGGATTTGTTTGTAAACACATCAGAAGCAGGAAATGGTTGGGTTATGTAATGAAAGCTTATTTGCACACCCAGAGAGGAGCACAGAGGGTGGGGGGGTATATAACACCCTGCCCAGGTCCTCCCAGGCCCATCACAGGGACCATCAGACCATCAAAGGTCCATCTCCAGAAGCCAGAGGATCACAGAGGCCCAAGGGCAAGTGGGAATCCAAATCAAGGATCCCCAGGGAATGAGGGAGGAACTTCTCCAGGCTCCTCCTGGGGCTCTCCCCAGAGGACTTCAGCCCCAGTGTCCAGACTTGAGGCCCATCACAAAGTGTCACTGGGAGCAGCTCTCCAGAGCTCCTTTTGATCTGTGGGGGTCACTGTCTTGAGCTCTAGGACACCTTATGGGAAAAGCAGTTTGGAATTATTCATGCCTTATGACAAGACACCTAGAGGAGGAACCAAAGGAGGCTAAAGGCAGGGATGTCAGTGACTCGGGGTGCTTTGTGTGCCTGTACCTGCTGGGAATGCATCTCCAATCTCACTACTGGCTTGACCTGGGGTATGGAGGTGGCAGACTCGCCTCTCTTGAGCTGTCAGACCCAGCATGATGTATTTTACCCTAACAAGCCAGCCAGAAGTCTGTGGGAGTAACATGCTATTGAGGTGTAAAATGAGCAAGCAAGGCAGTTAGTGGGCCCTGGCAATAAGGTTAGCAGGAAAGTTTTGGTGTCCATTGTGTTGGACTTCAGCCTTTCTTTATGGCAAAAAAGCTTCCTAAAACTAAAGAATGAGTAAATGAGACTTCAGAAGTGCTGATCTGAATAATGCCTGGTTAGCAGGGCCAGAAGCTAATCAGACCAGGTTTCTGAATATAGCTATAACTGAGATATTGAGTCATGAAGTTACTGCTTGGATATATAATCCATCTAGGCATAATACCTCAGCTGTGGTGCCACAGGAATGGAAGATGATAGATGTGACACTAATTTTTAATCCAGGGAACAGATCAGCAGTCCTGACTTCCACTCAGGGTCATGGCACAGACTAAGACTAGTAGTCCCAGGGATAAATGCGGTATGTTGGGAAAGGTCTCATACTGTGTGGAGAAAAGTCACAATGTGTGTTGGATTCCTTCAAAGCTTTTCGAAAAGAATCAAATTGCCACGGGGTTAGAAGGAAGATAATTTGTGTATCAATAATGGGTTGAATAATGGAAAACAAAATTTTCTCAATGGAGAAAGGATTTCAGTGGAATCCCTAAGGAGTCAGTGGTGGAGTCTGTGCTCTTCAGCATGCACATAAACAATCAGATGTGTGAGCAGTGAGGCAACAAAGTTTGTTGACTAAAAAATCTACTCAGATGTACTATGCTTATTTGGGTTCAGTCAAGGTTTTCAAGTCACATAAGGATTTACAAGCAGGTCTGTAATGGTAAAAATGGACAAAGTTACAAAAAGTCTAAGACACAACTGAAATTTAACCCAGGTGCAAATAAAATTGCAGCTACAATCTGGATTTATAGTCTCATCTATGTAGTTTTCAAGTAAAATAGTACTACAAATCACTATTATAAAAAGCTGCTTATTGTAAATGATCCTGTCTCTTTAACTGGGGATACCTGGCCAAAAGGGCTGGCTGAAATCTGCTATCAGATATTATCTTAGCTTAGGCTGAATGGATTTACAGGCTCCTAGAAACAAAGACTGTAAAGAGACTTCTGAGACCAGTCAATCCATTGGTCTAAACCTGAATGATCCTTTCCTGACAGACTCATGTTTCAAAGACCTGCAGCCTTAGGGAAACCAAAGGCTCCACCTTGCAACCCTTAATATTGTAATGTTTTCCTTAATGTTTCTGTTCAGTGTCCTTTGCAGTAAATTAAGCCTAGTATTTTTCATTGTGAATATAGGAAATAGCTTATTTATTTCCTTTGTAAAGCAACATTATACATATTTAAGGACATTAAAGAACTTCCTGACTTTTAAAATATTCTTTTCCTTCAGTCTGAGAACCCAGTTCCTTCAATCTTCCTTCACAAGTTGTATTTTCTAGATCACTAGTCATTTGTGCTGCTTTTTACTTGCCTTTCTCCATCTGCAGGAATGAAAGCCAGAAGACCACAAAGAACATTCCAGATGAGCTGTTACCAAGCACTGAGTAGAGCAGAATGGTAATTCCTTATGTCTTGGAGTCTTGCTTTTATAAGAATAGTATTTACTTTAATGTCACCAGACAAACACTGTTGATGTGAGTTCAACTTCTTCAGTTAGTTTATTGATTCCCCTTGGATCATTCCCAGCTATGATTTATGACTCCAGGGGCCTCTGTGCTTTTGGCTCATTACCTGGAGACAGAGCAAACCGAGATGAGATCCTGTAGAAACCACCTCTGTTATGTTCCACATTGGGCAGTGGCACCACCAGGGGCTACTCTGTAGTGGCATCTGCCACCAGTTTTGTACTGGGCCTGTGGTAGATTTGTGGGAACCAGTGATTGGGAAAGTATTGTCTCTAGGCTTTGGATGTGCTGCCTCTAAGGGGTTTTGAAATGCAGCAAAGAGAAGTAGGCATATTTTCAGTAAGCAGAATTTACTATGGAGCACTGTGAGCTTCCTCATGGTTTACATTAGAAAAGACTGAGAACCAACCATCCAAACTTTGCTTCCCTAAATTGTAGTATCAAATGAAATAGTGTTGGGGAAGACCTGGCTAGAACCACGGGATGTGGAAACTCTTGCTTTTGCCCTTTCCACAACACATGTTATCCCCGTTGCAGAAGGAAAGCAAGCCAGTTCCACATTATTTATGCTTGACAAACCTATCTTGGCTAATACTCACCTTCTTTGTCTTCCATATATAGTTTGTTCATTTTTTTTCCACCAATATCTTTTAAATGGAAATTTCCTTTCATCAATTGAGAACTTCCCATCTCCATTCTACACCTTTTAAAGTATCCCCTGTGGTTTTGGTTTTGTCATCTTCAGGCCACCTTGTTTGCCCTTTGTGGGTTTGCTGGGATTGCATCATTCTGAGGTTACTTTCACCCAGCCTTCAGGATGTCAGGCTGAAGTTTATTTGTTCTAGTCCCCTTGAAAACTTCTAAATTATCTGAATAATTTCTATGTCAGGCTTTGCATATTTTCGAGTGAAAACTTTCATTTGCATCTGATTCCAATTTTTTTCAGATATCTGCTTCAAATACGTTTGCTCACTCAGGTGCAGCCAAAAACAAGCAAAATGGAAAGGCCACAAAGGCAATTTCACAATATTCTTTACTAAGCCTCAGTTAAAAAGAGACTCAGGGAGGGCCAAGCCCTGTCTCATTTTCTAGGCACTTTACAATAACTGAACACAGGAGAAAAATGCAGATGTTACTCCAAAAACACCTGGAATACAGACTGAGAACCCTTAATGCTCACAATCAAAAGACATCCACCATCAACAGAAATCAAGCTGGTGGAAGAACCTCATGCATTTCAGGCAAAATTTGAATGCTCCAGAGACAAAACCCTACTGAGAACAAAGGAGGAACTATGAGGGTTCACACCCAAACCACACAGTTTGCAGTCTATTTGCCAGATTCTTGGCCTAAAGATGGCAGCCAAAGAATGGACAAAACTCTGCACTGCCTCATTCCCTGGAGGTTTGTCCATCTCTCCTCAAGCCTCAGGGTAAAGGCTTGGTGACAACTAAGTGGCAAAATCTTTCCCCAAGTGTCTTTCATATGGCCTGAATAAAAGAGGCTGGCTGAGAGAGCTTGTGAATCTCAAGTGGCAAACCATTAGTGCTGGCACACAGCTGCCTGAGTCATGGGTCAGCCTGGGGACAATCAGCTCCAGTCCAACCCATGCAGGTCCAAAGCTGAGCTACTGCCAGGATCTTGATGAGATCTGATGAGTCACCACTGGACACATGTTCTGCAAAATGTACGTGTTGGGAGGGTAGGTTTAAAACCAGAAGATTTGGTGAGGACAGAATGGTTTTTGCTTGAAGTGACCTTGCAGATGGGAATGCTAAGGAAGTCGGTGTGGGAAAACTCCATTTATTACACCTAGTGTCATTCATCCTCTGCCTGCTTCGAGAAGTAGAATTCCTGTGTACAGATAACACTCTAACAGACGTGCTTCAGCCTCCTGCAGGGAGAGAGAGATCATAAAAACACAGCCTTGTGATAAACTGTGCATGCACAAAGCCTTTTGGGATGAGCTGAGCCTAACGCAGCCTGTGTCCCTGTGTGCCTTTGGTCTCTAGGATGAGCTGAGCCTAACACAGCCTGTGTCCCTGTGTGCCTTTGGTCTCTAGGATGAGCTGAGCCTAACACAGCCTGTGTCCCTGTGTGCCTTTGGTCTCTAGGATGAGCTAAGCCTAACACAGCCTGTGTCCTTGTGTGCCTTTGGTCTCTAGGATGAGCTGAGCCTAACACAGCCTGTGTTCCCACGTGTCTCAGCTGCCCAGTGCTGTTAGTGAGATCAGGCAATAAATCCACTCTTCACATTTCAGCTGCATTTTGGTGGTTGCCATGGTTTCCTGTGTGTGTTGATTCACACGGTGGGTCAAAGAAGAGCTAATCCTCCCAGGCTCTTGACATTGCCACTGCCTTCTGTGTCCCACACTTTGGCCTAGGGCAAAGCAGAAGGGAGCTGGTGCAAAAATTTGGGAGCTCAGGAGCCAAGCCCAGACCACTTGCCCCAAACTTTGTCATGCCACACCTCCTATAAGACTGGTTTTGCTATTTTGTAGTTGTGCTAGTGCCTAAGGCTCATCAAAAGACTGCTAGTGTTAGTTCTATGGATCCCAGAACTTCCATGTGCTGCTTACAGAAAATTATTATTTGCTTTCCTACTTCCCAATACCGCCCAAATGGAGAAGAAGCCATCCCTCAAAAGAAATCCATCCCTTTAGGAGAAATTCCAACAGTACCACAATTACATGCTTTATATAGGGTGAGTCATAGAAAGTCATGGGAGGAAAATGTTTGAAATAAAACATGAGCTATGAAGCAAATGAGCAAATTCTTATCTACAGCTTTGTTAGAGACAATAAAGATGGAAAATAAATTATCTACCATTGTAATAAAACCCGTCAAATGGGCCACAAGCATTGGAGTATGGCACCAAAACGCCATGAGTTATACTGTCTTTCCTTAGAATGGAAATGTTACCAAACACCAGCCAAGGCTAAGTTACTGATCAGAGAGGATGCAGCTCCAAATGTTTTCCATGTAGCATCTAGCTAAGAGTATTTCAAATCACTCCCCCAAAGTAAAAGGTCAGGCATTAAACAATTTGCCAAAAGAACAGATAACGTCTATGGAAGAAACATAAAAATTAAAGAAGAGATTACATTGATCAAAAGAGGCACTCAAAACACCAATAAACAACCTGGAATTACTTCCTGAACAGAAATAAAATCAAGGCAGAGCTGCAAGTTCTACAACAAGACTCAGGAAAACTTCCCTTCCTTACTTAGTAAAACAGTCAGTGTAGCTGTGTTTACCCAAGTGCACCTCTAGCAAAACACAAATCTGTCAGCTCTTGGAACATGCAATAAATAAAGAAGAGACCCACACCTTGAATAGTTCACAAAACTGAACAGATAGTTTACAAAACTGAAAAGGAGCCAATTGCTGAGCCTCAGACAAACCACTGAAACGAAAATGGTTGATAGTCACTAATCCCCAGCAGTATCACTGGTCCAACACACACAGCAGTTTTCATTCTTTAGCTTGTATAATTTCCAGTTGCCAGGCTTTAGGTATAGAGACATGCACCTCAACACATTGATCAGGCATGCAAAACAAGGCAAAATCCAGAAAATAATCACTCCTATACCATCTTCAGATCATCCATAAAACCAACTGAGCATATCCTTCTCAGGTGTGGTGAGAGCAAAACCATCCCTGATTCCCTGCTCCCAAGCTCAGAACAGTAACCCTTTGCCAAGACGTTTGTCACTCAGACCAAAAACTCACCACTCCTACACAAAGTAGACACTGACTGGACACATATGAAGAACACTTCATTAACATTAATCATGAGAGAAGTTAAAGCAGCATCCTTAGGCCTTGCCACTAAAATCAGACTTCTCACAACCCATTTCAAGAGAAGCCCTATGTAGGTGGCAAGAGTGCCAATTGCAGGTTTCTCTGATGCACCCAGAACCAGATGCTGTTGAGAGACTCTGGACATTATTTTATCTAGCAATTCCTTCCTTCCTAGATAACATGCTGGAAATTTGTCTTGGCGATCAAGGTAAGACATGGCACTAGCTTTTGGCTAAAACATAACGCTGACACGTTGGTACAAAGATGTGCTTGAGCAAATTAATTTTAAACCTTATCTTTTCAGCATCAAGTAAATTTATAGCTTTTAAACCCATGCTTAGTGCAACTGTTTTTCTGAAATAGGCTTGGGAATAACCACATGCATTGAGATAGGCACTCAGAAACACTGAGGTGAGTTGGAAAGAGAGAAATGCAAGTTGTGTCACCAAATACCATGCTTTGTTCCAGCCACAGCCTCTGTCATTTGGATGATGACCCTTGGCAGACAAACCATGAAATGGAAAGTTTTGATCACACACAGGCAAGGAGAATATTGATGAGCACCTGATCTGGTGCACGAGGAGACCATTGTCACTGATGCTCTGAAAGTGTGACAGATGGCATGTGGCTGGAGTTTGGTGCAGATGGATCAAAGCCAAGTGCGACAGACAGGCACATTAGAGGAGGAGAGACATATTAATATGGTGTGTAAAATGGCAGCAGACACCTGTGATTAGGGACCTGCCTCCTGCCCTTCCTGTGCTTCCTGTGTTCCTCTAACTGCATTGGTGTCCTGCCTTGAAGAGAAGGCAAAGGGCTATGAAATATTGACACTTGTGTTACTCTGCCTCCGGGCATGGGTGGCCCTCCCAGCAACCCAGTGTCACTCTGGCTGCACACTGTGGCAGCCCCTAGTGTATTTTCAGCAGTATTTATGGCAGCTGCTGTATCTAAGACTGCAGCTGTCAGGACAGCTAACAAGGTGTGCCTCACAGCGCTGCTTTCATGAGACTTTACAAGGTGTTTTTACGACATGTTTGCTCTCCCAAAGCCCAGTGTTTGAACAAGATGTAAACTCTTCTGTGGAAACCCAGCACAAATTACTGAGACCCTGAGATGCCAGGAAAAGGACATGATCCGACCCTGAGGGTGCAAGTGGGCACTACAGAACTGTGTTTACTTTCCAGTGAGCGTGTGTGTGTCCACAGGGCATACCAGTGGGGATTACAGTGCAGCACGGTCTCCATCACAGCTCTTGCTGTGTCTGCTGTCTCAGGCTCACAGACAGGGATGAGACTGGCTGTGTGCACATCACAGCTCAGGATACTTTTGTGTATAATTTCCTAGGAAATCAAAGTGGCCTTGCATTCTTTTTTACTCTTTTTTTCCTGGAGGAAATAAGCAATGAGATGAGAGTTCCCAAGCATAGGTGGAACTCCAAGATGTGAGACTAGCCAAGAAGGACACTGAGTGACCAGTGCCACTAGTTTCAGTACCTGGAAGAGCTTGAATATGGGCTTTTGCACCCTAAGGAAAGGCTGGCAGAAGACACCCTAGAGCTGAAATCAGTGACCTGAACCTCATCTGCCTAGAGGCAAGTGAGGTCCCAATAAAATTCCTCAGTATGGGGCAGATGGGTACTTACCCAGGTTCAGACAGCCTGGGATGGAGAGGGTGCATCTGTCTGCAGATGGAGATGAACTGTAGTCAGTTCTTTGGAATCTGATGTGAAATGCAAGACCTGTTACTGAGATGATTCAGCTGTGATCAAATTTTGAGCTGGTGAAAAAATATATTAAATCTCCAGGCAAATTCTTACATTTTGAATCTTGTAGACATAGAAACAGCAACACAGACATAGACAGGCGTAGACAGCAACATTTCTGATGTTAAAAAATTGCAATGTAACAGTGAAAGGGAAATGGGAAGGATGAAAATAAACTGAGGGAGTTGGATTGCAATCTCCCATTTTCATTTTAAGGCATTCAAATATTATTACTTTGATTTTTTTAAAAATTGATATGAATTAATGAAATTTCAGGGAAATTGATTTTGCATCTGTTTTTAAAATAGTGGAGGAAATCAACCTTTAGTTGGTAGTACGTGATAGCACAGAGTCCTTACTAATCTTCAAACTTGCATTTAAAATGTTGCATGGATGAAACAAACTCTTTGGGAGGAACTGATGTTCATTGAATAAATTCCTGTTCATGCCAGCTGAAGCCATAATTTGGGTCAGATGTCTCAGCAATTCACAGCTTGTAATAGATGAAGAATAGTTGTGATTCACTTTGAAACACACGATGGGGTGAATTTCAATTGTCAAAATTCTTGTAAAATTGAAGCAGGGTAGGTTCCTGCTGGCCAGAGATATTAATGAAAAATAGCTAGCGGAAAAAGAATGGAAAAAATGAGTGGCAAAATGCAAACCAGGGAAAAAAGCAAAAGCTTGAACAGGAAGCCCAGTCCTTGGGAAACATTTTGACACCCAGAGTACGAACCTATCTTCAGTGGGATCTGTTGTCCCCATACTCCAGGCCAGGGGTTCTTTCAGAGCAGCAAGGGTTTCACATTGTAATGCACCAGGAACGCGTCGTCGCTCCTTGAAGCAGCACTGTTCCCATGCTGAAAAGGGAGACAGTCTGGAGCCTGCAAATGAGAGACATACAGCCTCTGCTGGAACGTGTGGGGACATCTGGGAGCTGCTTGATTTCATAAGCATCTGGGATTTTCCAAGGCACCTCGGGTGCTGAGGTGCCCGCTTCTCCCTGGCATCCATTGGAACGACGGCGCGTGGCTTTCCCGCGTTCCCGACAGCGCCGTTAATGGTGACAGCTGGAACGGGGCCCTTTGTTTTTGGGGGTAACCTGTTTGCTTCTCACATGGAAAGGAATATCAGCTTAAAAGTATTCTCATCAAGGAAGCACAAAGCTACATGGGCTTAGGAGAGTTCAGCAGCCAGGGAGCCCCAGATCCACGAATACCCAGTATCCATTGGTTAGCATGTGTCTGTGGCATTATCCCACATCTGTCCCCTCACCTCAGGTCTGAGCATCCCCTTGTCAATACCATCCACGGAGATGCTCACAGAAAGGGAGTCAGCAGGGTTTCCATGGGAGCCAGCATGTTGTAGGTACATGTACTTCATGAGTCACTGCTCCAGGCAGCAGGAATACAAAGCTGAAGTACACCAAGACCTCCTCCCACACAGGTATCCCTGCCGGATGCAGGTCAGACTTAGACTTCCCGAAGAATCCGAAAGAAAATACTTCTAAAACCACTGTAATTTCAGAAACAAACTAAAGCTGCAAAGTCATCGAGTGCTTAAAATCTGCTAGAACTGGGAAATCTTCTCCAACCTTACCTCAGCATCCTCCCATACACACCAATTAGAAAAATTAAGCTTCTCTGTGGTGGCAAAGTTTGCTTAACATTTGACTTGTAACAGTGACTGCTAGATGCCAATCTCTCAACAAATGATAATTTCTTTAATGCTTTTCAACTGAGCACAGAGCATGGAAAAATACAAAAGGAAACCCTATTCAGTCCAAACTGACAGTGCTACGGTGAGGGAAAAGCCTTTACAAACCCAAAGAAAACTCTAGTTGATGTCCCCAAACGCTATTGCTAGCCACTGTTGCATAAAGCAAAGAAATGCTGCCCTGAAATTGCAGTTAAATTTAAAACACACTTTAAATTTAAAATAAAACCAAGTTAGATTAGTTTTTTGGTACAATGATAGTCTTGGTTTTCATCCAGCACTTATCTTGTGAACCTTTCTGCTGCAACATTCCTTCACTGCCAAATCTGTTTTACTTTCTTCCACAAAGAAAAATGCAAGAACGTGGTGATGTTTCAATTGATGGTACAACAGACAGAAGTGGAAGTTCAGTGACACCATGGCTGAACATATGTGTAATTTGGCCTTTAGGAAAAGAAGACAAGTCTTTGAATGTAATTGTGGTAGCAAACAAATGTTAAGCAAGTGCTTAGGTCTAATACAATTTGTTCTTACTAAATTTTGCATAGAGAAAGAAGAAAAGGTAATTGGCCAACTGATTTACATTTCTAAATTAATAGATCAGTGGCAATATATTTGTCTCTAATATGTTTAGTGTACTTTTGTCACCTTCCAAAGCCTGTAACATAAAATCAAATGCCCATACTGGCTGAAGTTACTCACCACAATAACTTGTTATAGCATAGGCTGCTGCACTTTTAAAACTTGGTTTTGGTAATGTAGAATTCATTTTCAATACCAACTTTTATGTTGCTTTTTACCCCAATTCTCAGTTGGGAACTGTTGTTAAAGAGCATAGCTGAGAATGTTATCTCTGCTGTCCAAGCAAACAAACAGGCATGTTTATATAAAATACATTCTTCTCATCACCTTTCACTGCTACATTCAGAGTAACTAAAAAAAAAGGGTTCTTTTAATCTAGAAGGAATGGTGTAGAATGAGATAGAGATAGTAAGATGAAGTGTAAGTGCAAAAAAGGAATTAAAACTGAAAGAAAACAAGAAATGCCACACAGCAGGCAGCCTCACGTAGAGATAAACAAATAAATTATTAGTGGCTTTTTTTCTTAACAAAATAAAAACAAGGTAAAATAGAATATTTTAAAAAATTTGAGTGATATATTAACTTATGCTTTACAGATGTAAGCAGCTTCAGCATTTTTTCACATTTTAAATTAAAGCACCCTTTTGAAATGCATTATTGACTTATACTGACTAATTTTTTCCCTTTATTTGCTTCTCTTCTGTTGAAATATTGAATTGAACTTGAAAACATATTTCCATATTTCTGTCCCTGAATTGCTTTAGGCTTCATGGTCTACAAAGTACTGGAATAGCTCCTCAGGCCAAGATGTTTCAAAAGTCATTTGGTTGCACATCTATTGCATCTCCCCCACTTTCCACAGCCTCACCTTGCAGACATTAAATGGTCTGTTAGTACTACTCTTATTTTGATTTTATCTAATCTCAGGGTGACAGGCTTCTCAGTAAGTGGAAATCTGAGAAACATATCTTCTGAGCTACAGACCAATTTTTGAATAATAAGCATGTATTTCTGGAAGAGGGAAAGAAAAATGGAAACATGTCAGGACATGGCTTGAAGCATTTGAGAAATTTTTGCCTTGTGTTACCAATGCATATTGTGCCTTAGAATTTTCTAAAGACAAATGCCTACTTGGTGGGTGGTGGGACAGCAGAAAGCTCCTCTTAGCAGAGCACAGAAGGAGAGAAGGGGAGGTGACTGCTCAGTGCCTCTGTCAGCTGGGCAAGTGTGTGGAGGCACTTCTATCTTCAAAACCAGGGTGCAGAGGCATCAGGTGTGACCCAGTACTTCTTCATGCACTGATCCACAAAAAGCCCCCAGCCCTTTTAATGAGCTTGTTATGGCACATTGTCAATGTTGAAGCTGCTGTACGTGTGTCGTCAACATGCCATGGTATTTGTAATTGAATATGACCTCCTGTGACATCGAAAATTTGCCTGCCCTCCCAAAAGACATCCACAAGTTTTAGGAAGGACAAGTGTGCTTCAATAAACCTTTTAATCAAGAACACATGCTCAAGAAACAAGAAAGCTTTTATTGATTTGTTAAATAGCAAGACAATGTCAACCCCGTGCCAAGCAAACTATGGCACAGCTCACTAAAGTCTGTGGTACGTGTGTAATGGAGAATGGTAGCTGTATGCCAGAGGGACCATTAGCGGTCTCCTTGTCTTGGGGCTGGGACCTGTGAGACAACTGTCTCTTCCTTCAGCTCTCTGTGGGTTTGCCATGGGCTCCCTGCAGTCCAGCAGCAGCTCTGGAGGAGAACAGGAGCAAAGGGTACTGTGATCATGTTCTGCATCTCTCCTTCACGCCCATTTCCTTGCCCAGTCTCTCTATAGTTAATCTCTTGGCTGCTTTTTAAACACTCTCCAGCTCTTTTGGTTTTCATCCTGTAACATGTGTCTTGTATTCCAGGCTTTTAGACATGCTTGCCATCTCCTGGGAATGACTCATGAGATCAACACAGATTTCTCTGCAGGCCATGCTCAGGCAGGGGTTACCAGAACAGAGAAACCACACAGCTACACGGCATAAAAATGTTAGCCAATTGCCAGCAGCACTGCCAGATTAAATGGGTTTTTTCCCACAATTTATTTTTCAGTTTTTGAATTTAATTTCTTTTTGCTCTTGCCATTATGGGGAGTGCCTGAAAATGGAAAGGCATTTTTCCAGTTAAATCTCCTGGCAAATTTCTGGTACCATTGTTATGTGTCCTAATGTAACACTCCTTTGTCAGCTGAGTTCCATTGGAGATGTTTTGATGATTATGAATAGATGATATTATCCTTACTTTTTTGTACAGTCCTAATGCAAATGTTTTTGTCACAATATGGGGTGCATTTCAGGAGTGGCTGTTTTCCACTACTCTTTATATATTTTAGCATTCTGTGATTGCTGGGAAGAAGCCAGTGGGACGGCATGTCTCCATGGCAAGACCCCTCAAGGTTGTTAGGATAGAGTTTGAGCCTCCATCAGGCCTTCCACAAGCTCTTTGGCATATGTTAATAACTTTCAGAGAAAAGTGGGACATTCAGCCCAGGCTGTGACAGAACAATGTATGTACATCAGCAGGACATTTTTACATATTTTACTTTCAACTCCTAACAAAGGAGCAAAATTCTTTCCAATTATTTTGAGAAAAAAAAAAGTGTTAAATTGGAAAAAAAATACAGTATCAGTATAAGTAATTTTTCACCTATTTAAAAAAAAATCCTCAGTTAGTACTGTGTTCTTTTGTAGTTGCCTCTAACATTTCAGCAACATAAACTTTTCTCTTAAAATGATCATATTGTAACACAGATGAAGAAAATTAAATTGCCAAAGTAAAATTAAAAAGGCATAATGGAAAAGGACATAAATAGACCCAGCCTGTTTTTATTATTCCAGAAGATATTACAAGGACTAAGAATAATCACACCTCTGCCTAATGTTACTGGCACTTACTTGTAGAAACTCATATTTAAAATTTCATGGAGCAAATTCAATTCATGTTGAATTGCCTAAGTATTTGCAAAAATACATGCTACTTTGATACATAATACATGAATTCAGAATGTTTCCTAAGAGGCCCCAAAATTTATTTTGAGTTGTTCCTAGGTACGCACTAATTTAAATGCTCATTCTAGTTTTAGAAATTTAATTTAAGCTCATTTGAATTCATATTCCACTTGTTATCACAATTAGACATTTTTAGAAATTCTATAAAGTTGAAAGTAGACATTTGCTAAGTTTTAAAAGTGTATGAGTTCTGTATGCTTGCCAACAAGTAGAACTTCTTAAGTTATGGGACTTGGCACATGGCTTAATGCAGGCAAAGTTGTTTCTCTCCTGCCATTGATGCCAAGTCAAAATGTTCTGTTTGTTCTTTTTCTTTATGTAGGTCAGCACTTAGCTAGAGTTGTCCTCTAATTCTGCCAAAATCATGTTGATCTAATTCTCTTAATAAAAGCCATAAATTTTAATTTTAGCTCTAGATAATGATTACAATTCTTCTAACTTGAACAAATGTATATGGGTCTTCAAGTGACTGGCAAATGCCACATTTCTGAAACAGAGCCTGGATTCCAGTACTCTCAAAAAGCAAGTCCCTGTCTCCAACCATGGAGGAGGCAAAACTTAGAGAAACTGTCAGAATATCCCCACGAAGAGGTTATTCCCCTACTCTTCCCCCATGCCATGCCAAGTCTCAGTGTGCTGTTGAGCTGTGTTGGCTTTGGACCAGTCCTGTAAGCTCCCTGTGAGAGGAGAGCACAGCTGAGAGTGAGATGATGGAGGAACGCCACATCTTCTGCCACTGGGACCCAAGAGGAGACTTGGCAGGAAGGGCCTCTCTGCTCTGCTCAAGTGTTCAAGCTGAGCCAAGCCTCTGGAGAGGGCTGCTGGCAGCCCTGCTTCACATGGCAGAACATCTGCTTACAGGGGACAACATGACTTTAGAGCCACTACTCCAGAGGTGCAGTTTTTGGTTCACATGCTTACCCCCTCCTATTCCTTTCCACTCACTCCACCTTTGCTCCAGCTCCCCTGATGTTCCCAAATGGACAGCGGGATGGATGGTGTCACTGGACACCCTCAAGAGACACAAAAGGAGCACAGTAAACAAAACAGGAATCTAAAACAGTCAGTGTAAGCTTGATCCATCTCTTAGTACAGCCAATCCCTTAGGAAGGCAGGCTCAGCAGCTCCAGAAAAGAAGCAATCAAAAGCCTGAAGTACTGAACATAGAGATTTTGGCTTCCTGTAGGATAGTCAGAGCTACCTGGCAAAACAAATTAAGAGTGTTATGGCCTCTCCCTTATCACTAGTGGCATACCAGGCTTGCAAGTGCACAAAAAAAAAGGAAATAGGACAACAACCAAAGATGCTCGTAACTCAAGCAGGAAGAATGACAAACTATTCCGAAAAGAATACTGCCAATGAGTAAAATAAACGAAGCATGCTCCAACAGCAGAGTCACAAGGGCGGTGTGGCCCATGGTGTCCCAGGTGACAGCAGGAAGGCACAGCCCGCTTTGTGACACCCCCGAGCACTCGCGCGGGCTCCGCGCCGAGCGCTGCCGCCAGCCCCCAGCTCCGGCAGGGCTGGGGATGCACGCTGCCCTCCCTTCGGCTCCCCGGGGCTATTTTAAGCAAGCAGCTCGCAGTGCTGTGGTGCTGAAGGAAGCGATAGTCCCGATCACGCTAGCCTTCTCAGCAGCCAGGGAATCGTGACTGCACGGAGTGCTATAATTCCCGTTTGACTAAACAGGCACAGAAGGAGAAACCGAGTGATTGGCTTGCTCAGAACTACCCGGGGAGTTTCTGGCAGATCTGAGAAATGAACATAGATCTCCTGAGTGCTGGGTAAAATATTGAATCAGTCTCTCTCTTGCTAAACTTCTGTTCTCTCCTCAGGCATATACTTTAGAGCAGCAAAATCCGATGAAACAATATGAGAAAATACACATCCCCAGGATCTCCTCTTGCATGGTACTGATGAAATCTGACACAAAATGGTAGCCAATTAGTATTCTCTCAAAATCTAAGAAAAGGGTACATTCAACTTTTCTGAAGTCAAGAGGAATCCTGTCAAAGTAATCTCAATGCATTTATGATGAATTTAGGGGGTGGGTAGGAGGCATGTAGCAAACAGAAAATAAGTAAATGTTAATCAGATGCTATGCTGGTTAAACTATGAAAACCACAGATGTGTACATAAAAAAACCAACAAGCCATAGCCAGTTACAGTTTAGAGAGCAGTCCTTTTTGCTACACCTTGTCACCTGATAACTGCACTGAGCACATCACACTTGAAGTACTTCAAACATTCTGCTTGAATCCACAGACATACTTAATCATATGTCCAGTACACATGCTCTGCTCCACATCACACACCTGTCCTTCCTCACGTTTACCCCTTGCAGATCCAGCAGCCACCAGTCTCTGCTCAATTCATGACCAACCCTCCTTGTGTCTCCCCTCCAATTCCTGCTGGCACTTCAGGAGCTGGATTTCAGATCTTTTGCTGTAATGACAAATATAAATGCTGCGTGCCTTTCATTATCCAGATGGCATTACCCTGATTCTTACTGTAACTGCCAGACACAACTCATTCTCATTCTGCACAATACTTCCATAAGGGTCTATCCACTGCTTATTATATTGTTAGAAGTGGAAGTTAGTAGACATTGGCAAAGAGTGATCATGCAGCCAGGCTTTCAGCAGTTACAGCACAGCAATGTGTGGTGTCCTGTTACTAGATCAGTGCCAAAGAATAACCGAGCCAAAAATTAAAACAAACTGTGAAGATAAAAAATACACTAAGAAAGAGTTGGAGATATAATCAAGAATATGAACTTTTAGCAGACCAAGTCTGAAGACTGGTTTTCCAACTTCTACATTGCCCAGTCTTTACTGTCCCTAAATCTTTAATCCCTGATCTTTACTGTCCATTTCCCTATTTAAGATAAACACATTGAATGATTTACAGGAAGGTATATAAACATAAGCAACAAATTCAACAATCCATGGCACTACCTAATCACATAAAATTTCTCCATTAATCTAATATCATATTAGTTTTACTGTTGCTGCAAATCTAATTGAACCATTCAATGCAGTATGTGAAAAGCTGAACTCCACAGGCTGGGCTGATAAGTCTGTGTGTTGTTAGTTGTGTTAGTGGCTTCGTGCTTCTATTTATTTTCTCTGGCTTCTGTTGCAGAAACTCGTCCATGCTCCATATGACAGGTGGAAGTGGCTGGGTTACTGTGTCACACTGTTCTGGAGAGCTCTTTATTTCTAGGCTCTTTGTTGACTTCTTGAAGGGTCAAAGAAGTGAAGAGTAGTTCTGGTATGAGCAGCACAGCTTCATAATCTCATGCTTATAACCTGAACAGAAGTGGATTTAATAGGTCCAGTAATGTTTTCCTTTTGCTTCTCATAGACTCACACTTTTCAGGGCCAGAAAGAACCTAATTCATCTTCTCTAAGTACCCTAAGAGAGGCCACTTCATTTTATCCAGCTACTTACGTATTGCATTCAGTAATTATACTTACCTGAAGTACACTCCCTGGAAATGCAGGCAGTCTTACTTGGAAATCACATTAAGCAATAGAGAATCAGCTACTTCTCTTTGAAAGTTTATTCTGTGATAGTCATTTCCAGCTTTAAAAATCATGATTTTTGATTGGCATTGTCAAGTTTTTAATTCCAGATATTGGTTTTTGTTACATGCTTTTCTGATAAGATAGAGAGTCAGTTAGCATCAAGTATTTTACCTCTGTGAAGGTATTTTCACATGTATAAAGTCACCTCTCAATTTTTATAAGCAAGTAATATTAAATTATTGCTGAATTGGGATTTTTTTGAGTCCTGGAGTATTTTATAGCTCATTTCAGAACTTTTGGAAACATTCTTTATAATAATATTGACGGCAAATTCGGAACCAGAATTGCTCTTGTAAACGTCCCTGTAACCTGTAAACACCATATGGATTTAAAAGAACCTGAAATAACAGGGGAAAGTGGAGACAATTGAGAAGGTGAAAACACAACTCTGCCCTGTTTCATGTGAGGTCAGGAAATTAAGGTCCTCTTCTTACAAAGGAAATGAAGGTCCTCATCTTACAAGGCATCCCATTAGGTCCTACCTAAGTATGTTTATTTGAGACAGTTGTTTATATTTGCTTTAGAGACATAAATGAAGTGCTGATCTCTCGTAGTTTGTGAAGACCAAACTTGCACACGATGATGAGTAAAAAATCAGCAAGAAGCTGTCCTGTCAGGAGGGAGGATATCCAGGTTCCAGGAGTCAGTTTAACAGGTGGTGCCTCAGTGACTCTGCAGATATTGAGGCTGGAATGACAGACACCCATTACTCATATTTCTCAGATGTATGCTTCAAGGAAAAACTTATTTTTCACTATTTGCACACTGCTGATTGGCTTACAAAATTGCCATTTGTACCATCACTTTGGAAACATAACAAAAAAAGTGTTGATTTGTGACTATGGAATTTATTTTAGAAGCTGCTAATGGCTTCAGACAGATGTAGAGGAATCTAGCCTTTCATCAAAAATAAATACATTCTGACAAACTTTGGCTGCATCTACACTGCTGACTTGGATGATGCTTGAATGGCACCAGAGGGCAACTGTTAAATTGCTAGAATGATCCTTGGCACAGTTTTGGCCTAAACCCTCTGTTGGGATTATAATGCATGCTTTGGCAGTTACTGCTGGCAAGGGTCTGTTCCCTGTAAACATCTTACATGCAGAATGTGTCCATGAGTTCTACAGACTGCCGGGAGTATCCTCACTGAAAACACCAGGTGCTCTGTTCCTCTCACAGGGACAGGTCACCATCCAAGATACACTTGCAATTCACACGCCAGTTACTCTCAGCTGTTTCTGGCTCGGATGAGGCTTATGCACTTGCCCAAACTAAGGTTACACCCATGATACAGCATCATCATTATAATATTATTGCTACTTTTAGGTCTATTGAGTTCTGTCATAAAGCCCTAAATATGAGGATCAAGAATTTACATGAAGACATTAGATCCATTCATTCTGTAATTCTGGAAGAGTAAACACTTGGAAATGGAAAGCATAGTACCACAAAGGACTATCAATCTTAAATAGAAATGTGATTATTATATGTGATAATCACAAAATCTGTGATAAAATCAAAATGCACTAAAAGCACAGTAACATCCAGTTACTGAAAGAAATGTGCTACTAGCATTCAAATGGTTTCACTTGGTAACTTCCCTACCTTGATTTAAAAGGAGCTGCCACAGAATTTAAGAGAATCACTGAACTGAGGTTGGAAGGAACCCATGGAGGTCATCTGGTTCAACACTCATGTTCAGGCAGGGTGACTTAGAGCAGGCTGCCCAGGATCATATCCTGACAGCTTTTGGATATCTATCTTCAAGGACAGATCTCTCCACAACCTTTCTGGACAGCCTGTGCCAGTGCTCAGTCACTGTAACTGTGAAAAAGTCTTTATTGACATTCTGAGGGAGCCTCCTGTGTTTCAGTGTGTACCCATTGCCTCTGTTCCTGTCACTGGGCACCACTGGAATGTTCCTGGCTCCATCTGCTTTACACCCTCCCTTCAGGTATTTATGTGCATTGATGAGATCTGCCCTAAGCCTTCTCCTCTCGGGGCTGAACAGTGCCAGCCTCTGGGCCTTTGGTGACACAGGGCAGGTGCTGCAGGCTGGAATCAGAGCGGCTCTTTGCTGGCCTCTCTCCAGGAGCGCCATCTCCCTGTAACAGCTGGAGCGCACAGCCTGCGCTCCAGCTGTGGCCTCGCCACTGGCTGAGCAGACGGGAAGGATCACCTCCCTCCTCCTGCTGGCAGTGCTCCTCCTAATGCGGCTGGCACAGTTCCGACAGTTCAAGGTACTATATAACACAAACAGGTGATCACACAGAAATATTCATGACAATGGAGCTCATTGAATTATCCCAAACATCCCATTCCGT
>VXAX01001178.1:23848-68708 GCA_013399835.1 Leptocoma aspasia | reverse complement strand
CTCCCCTCCGGGCGGGTCGGGGCGCCTCGCCCGCTCCGGCACGAGGGGCTGCGCCCTGTGACGAGCCCGGGCGCTGGGAGGCAGCGCGGCGGGGCGGGGTGACGGCCGCGGCTCTAATAAGGCCGGGGCTGGCGCTGGCCGAGGGCTGTTTGCCCCCGCCCGCCCCCGAACATGCAGTGCTTCCCCGGGCTGGTGCTGGCGCTGAGCTCGCTGCTGGGCGCCCTGGCGCTGCTGCAGCTCTCGCTGCACCTGCGGGAGCCGTCCCGCTACGGGAAGCACGAGGAGCGGCTGTGCCGGCCGCGGGGCCGGCTGCCGGCGCGCTGCGCCTGGTTCCTGCAGGAGCTGCCCTCCTTCCTGGTGCCCGCGCTGCTGCTGGCGCTGCGCAGCCCGCCCCGCCTCGAGCCGCTCGGCTGCCGCCTCCTCTGCTGCCTCTTCTGCTGGCACTACTTCTACAGGTACCGCCGCCGGGCACGGCTCCCTGCCGCCTCGCCTCGGGAAACTAAACCAAGGGAAGCTGCGGGAACGGGCGCAGCCGGAGCCGGGCGGGCGGTGGGGCCGGAGCGGGTCCTGGCTGCAGCATCCCTCCCTCCCGGGTCCGGCTGGCCATCCGCGCCCTGGACTCCGCTCCAAGCGTAGGGACCGGCCGGGTGGCCATCTCTGCCGGGGGAAGGAGCAGGTGGTGCTCGGGTGCTTGAAGCAGGGGAGAGGATGGATGCTTTGAATTGTTCTCTTAGGGGGAGGAAAAAAAAAAAAAGAAAAAGAAAAGAAAGAAAAAAAAAAAAGAAAAAAGAAGGCTTCACCAAGCTGAAGCAAAGGTTTGGATGAAACTCATCCAAATATTATGTAAAGGTACATAATTGTTGCGGGCGGGAGAAGCCGGGAGCAGCGGCGGCCGCCGAGCGCTGCCGTGGGAATACGCGCGAGGGTGGCCGAGAGCAAACCCCCGGAGCGCCGGGAGCGCGGCCGCGCACGGCGCTGCCCTCGGCGCGGGGCGAGCACAGGCGCTGCGGCGGGCGCTGCCACGGCACCCAAGTTGCTTCTTTCTGCTCAATTCGTCATTCTCGCTCCGCTGCCGAAGTACCAATTTATGTTGGTTTTTTTTTCTTTTTTTTTCTTTTCATATATTTTCTTTTTAGAAACCTGGTCTTGTCAGAGTCAACGAATGCTGTAACTCTAATTAATTTTGTATTTAGTAATCAGAAGCTCAAAGAAACAGTAGAGTTTTTGTCCAGTGTTGGTGATAACTTTGAAGAGACATAGTCAGAGACTGTCACCCAGTTCTGCAGTCAGTGGGACTTGGTTCTGGAGAATATCACCAGAATCCACCTTCTACTCCAGTTCCATTTTCTGTGGAGTTCTTTCATGAGAAAGCTGAATTTTGGTTGTCTGTTTATGGAAAAAAACGGCTTTTATTCACAAGTGGCAAGTGCATGTGAAAATGTTGTGCCATTGTGTAGTAAACAGCAATGTAACTTCTGAGGCAAAACCTCGACTTGATTTGCTATTTTTCACAACCATTCCTGTATCTGTTTTTTTTAGTTTGCTTCATAGAAATAGAAAACATTCTTATAATATTTGATCAGAAATTATTATTTGCTACTCAACCAAAATCAATATATTGAAAATCCAGTTTCAGTATCTCTGCAGATAGTTTAGATAGAAATTCAAAGCTGTTCTGAAGAAATTTAAAACAGAGAATAGTTTATGGTGCTAATACTATTTTAGACATGTATTTGTTATCACGCCCATTGTCTTTGCTGCAGGAGTCAGCTGGAGGACACACCCATAACATATTTGGCTTCTAGAAAGCTAGATGTATTGATTATATGTAGTTATACAGAATTTAGTTTAATGCAGATGATAGTTTAATGCATTCAGTTATTATCAAGAATTTCTGTTTGTTTGAGAAACACAACTATCAATGAACACCACTAGACAACTGTAAGAAATGCTACCCTACCAGAATGCATACATCTATTGACTCTGTGCCTTCTTTTCCAAATTTACTGATGGGCTTAGGCAAAAGCACTGTTTTTTCATATGTTTTCTTTGCCAGACAGTTCAGGGGTCTTCTCATCTGTCGCTGGGATATACTTATTCTCTTGTAAAAGTAAAAGCCCTCACTTCAACCAAGTCTGTATAAAACTTTTCTTTCTAATACAGCATGTTACTCCAATATTATTATCTCAGGCTGCAGCCCCTTCTCACACAAGACATTCTGACATTCTGCTGAATCAATTAATATTTGAAATGTTGTATTAAATATTAATACTCTGCTGTTATGTAAAAGAGCAGCAAAATCACAAAATAGAAGTTTTTCTGGCTTTTGCCTGGCGATACTATAGGACCAGGCATGTTCTTTGAGGGATCTTTGGTAGAATGACCTATGGCCACATGGTTGTGTTCATGATTAGAGCCTTCTTGATAACATGAAAGTTTTAACAATCAGCACAGCTAATTGTTGTCTACAATTTCTAGCAGGTAGGAAAATTTATTGCTATGAGAATTTTTTAGCCTTTAGCATATCTTATAGTTAAATAGAATTTCTGCAGCTTTCTTCTTTTCCAGACTTTTTAGCTACCCAGACTTTTTAGTCTTTGGACCCTCTGAAGGCTGGGTCAAATTCTTAGCAATCAGTAAGTGACACAATAACTGTAATCTGGATTAAGCCTTTAACTAAAAGAATGGGATTTACTCAGTCCTTGGAGGAAGACGACAGCAGTGGAGGAGACATCCCTGACCACTGGGCATTCACAGGTTTTGCCATCCAGAATCAGCTCCAGTCTAAGCCCACCTGCAGCTCCTGGATTTTCTGGGTAGTACCTCATGGGAAATCAGGCTCCCCTGTTCCATGCTGAGTGCCCCACATCCTGGTGACAATGCTGGTGAGCAAGCTGAAAAAGGGGTGGAAAGAAGTGCACTTACATATTATGTGCACTTGCATATTATGGCTGTTTGCCTGTAAAATGATGTTGAATAAATCCTATTACCAAGGGGTAGTGGTGACACTGGATTAGAATGTTCCATTACCATACAGTGTTTGAAAAGAGGTTCAGTAATTTGACATAACAATCAGGATCTAAAAGTTTGACTTTTTGGGTTTTGTTTTGTATTTTTTTTTTTCATTTTATTATCTTTACTTGGAACAATCTAATAACAGTTTTAAATGCATTTGTGATTAAACTTGACTGCAAGGATAATGAGTAAAGTGTTACATCAATCAATAATAAAATTGCATTTACCTAATAGGTGTAGCCTACTGCATTTTGTGACTTTAAAATTTTGAAATGAATAAAGGTGTTCCACTCATATTATAAAGGTATTTTGTTAACAGACTCCTACTTTTACTACTGATCATCTGGTATCTGTACTTAAGCATTCCTCTATGTTTGTATGAAACAATTCCTTTGTATATTGTTGCATAATTTAGTGACTTCTTTCTCTCCACAGGGAAGCTTTTAGAATTCCTAATCTTGTCTCATCTACTATAGCAAACATACATGAGGAAGGGAAGTTTTCATTAGAGGTATGCTCAGAAGGACATTATAGTCCATAATGGAGAAAGAGACTTTCAAAAGACTGCTGTGCTTAGCCATTCTACCTTCCTTTATGTTCTAGCCAGCTGTGTTGCCCCAGTAGCTTCTTTTAGACCAAAGCATGTACTTCAGAGTAACTTCAAGTCTTGACCTGAAGACCCCTGAAAATGAAAAATCCATCATTTTTTAAATGGAAAAATCCAGTATGTTCTTTCGTAGTGTTATCTTCTGAATTCTTTTAAACTTACTTAAACATGTTCAAAAAGTCTTGCTTAAATTTGAGTGTTGATTTTTCTACCAGTGGGCCTTGCTCCTTCTATCCACCCTGTGCTAATTTAAAGCACTCCCTAGTGTCCTTCAGTATTTTCTTACCATGATATCACTTACATGGTACTGGATCATGGTTTAATTTGCTTGTTACAGAGCTGTCAAGTCCTCTGTCAGCATCAGTTTGATCCAGATAATATAGGAGCACATGATCATATTTCTGGTGCATGAGTTACCACACATGATGTGGTATTTATGCTGAATTTATGTGTTTGTGGTGGAGTTATGCCAGATATAAGGGAACAGACATTGCTTGATCTGACACAGAGTTAGAATAGTGCAGACACATGATACTTCATCCAACATGAAGTTGGTCAGGATAAAATTACCTTTTCATAAATTTAGGAACTGGTTTAAGCCACCATAATTAACATGGTGTCAAATAGCTGCAATATTTTTTTATTTGAACTGAGGTATCATAAACTAGATTTGTAATATCACTGAACCACAGCAGACGGCCCTGAATGCAAGACCTTTTTCTCCCCTCTCAGTCCTCAGATAATTTCTGTGGCTTTTTTTCCCTCTCCTTTTTTTCTATATCCATTTTAAAAGGAATACACCAGTGTGTGATGTATAATACAGTGCCAGAGTTGTAGTAGCATGCCTAGAGAGAACATTACATTCCTGTTCCCCCATCCTACTCCGATGTTTACAGACTGGGAGAGCACTTTTCTGTTTGGAATCACAGAGGGCCATCCTATGTTTCCAGGCTACTTGGAACACTCTGGAGCTGGTGTAACCCCGATTGTAACTAAGGTTACAATCTATCGCTCCTTAGGAGTGGTTTTCGTTTATATCACTGAATTTCCTTAATTTTAAAATAACTTTTTGATATGGGCACACTGCTTGGAAATGCTGTCCTGCCCACTTTAATATTCACTGCTTGTCTAGAGTTTGTGCCACGAACCAGCTTAATCAGTGGTAATTTTGTATTTATTGTCAGGTTCTTGAGGAATATGCTGGAGTGTTGAAAGGACCACCCTAATACTGTCCTGGAAACTGGGTTGATGCTGATGGTGCCTCATTGACAAGGACTTTAGAGGACCTCTCTACTTGCCTACAGGAGTCCTGTGAGCCAGTTCTGGCAGGGGCTGTGCCCCATCTAGCCCACTGCTGACAGAGAAAGGAGATGGTCACCTGGGTACTGACTGATGAACCAGAAAGGGCCAGCCCGCCCCTAGTGCTGCCCAGAACAGAGACTTTCGGTCTGAGAGGCTCAGGAGGGAGGTGGATGGAGCCAGGGGACCTCCCCTCCATCCTGCCTTCAGTATGCTTTCTGCCTTTCTCTGCCACCACTAGGCAGCAGCCTCTCTCTTTGTGGCTTTCAAGAAGGGATGAAGGCAGGCTGCTGCTGCTGCTGCTGAGGGAGAAGGAAGGGAGGAATCCCAGCCCCGGCCTCTTTGGCTGCTCTCCTTAGTTAGCCAGCTCTTTGTGTCTCAATGTGCACTTTATTTGCACAGCATGGCATGAATTTCAACAAATTCAAATGCTCTCTGGTGCTAAAGGTAACATTCTTAAAATCCAAATTCTTTGGAATCTGAAAAAAATCGAAATCTGAGTTTTCACATCTGATTTCAGTAAGCTCATAGCGTCTTCACTTTCACAGGGTAGGTTCTGTGATGGTAGGAGCCTCCAAAAGTGATGGGGTGGGAAGGCAGAGAAAAGGAAGAAGAAAGTGAGAAAAGAAGCGACTGCCAAGTCTGCCATCTGTATATGCAATCTCTGTGGAAAGCTGGTCATGAGCTGAAAACGATGAGTGGTGTAAGATGTACCTACAGGAACACTTCTTGTGATAAATGACTTACAAAGTATTTTACTTTGAAATGTAGTTTGTAATACAGCCTTTCCTGCTGGAGGGGCTGTGCTGGGAATGCCAGCAGAAGCCCTCAGGTGGCGAGGAGAAACCTCTTTGCTGCCTTTCCATTTTGCAGTCCACCTTCAAAAACCAAAGGTGGGAAACATAACATGAGGCAATGAGAGGAAATGTTTGCAATCCAGTTCCATATAAATCTTAATGCTGCATTTCTCTTGCCAGCGAGGAAGACAGAGTGGTGAGGGAGCAGAGGAGATGCCACCGTGCACAATGGCAGCAGGGAAGGCCTTGTGCCACTGACTTACGAAGATAATCCTGAAGACAGAGGTGTAAAAGACAAGGTGCTGCATTTGCCCCTTCTGTGCTGCCCTTAATAGCTGGGGCAGAAGCAATTTAAAGAGACATTTCAGTTTCAAAGACCACCTAGAATTACATTTACTTACTTATTTTTTTCTCTTGCAACTTTGCTTTCAATCGAGTCAAATCTTTTTTCCCATTTGACTCTTTTAATATATTAACAAACCAAAGTGCTGTTTTCATTTCAGAAGTGCACTGAGGTGAAATCTGAAAGCCATTAAGTAAGGCTGCTCTTTGAGATGCAGCTGGATCCCCAGGCTCCTCTGATTGGAGGTGTGACCCATTTGGTGCACCTGTAGGTGGTTTTCTACAAATTGACACATTTCTAAAAAAGATCAGGGAACGCCGAATTTTGTGGCAAGAGAATGGGAAACGAGGAGCATTTGGAAACTGCATCCTCATGTAAGTTTTTAACACTTCTTTTGGCCAGTTCCCCTCTCTCTGGAACTAAGCTGTGGGGAGAAAGAAAAAGGCTCTTGCTCTCCCCTGGCTCTGACTGTACTGCCTGGTTGGTCAGGCAGGTGCTCTGTTTACCTGGACTAGCCCCTTTTTCAAGTAGAAATACCTACTTGTGATCAGTAAGAAAAGCAGCTCAAGCCTCCAGAGAAATGCTGAAGGATGGAGGCTCCAAATGAGTAAGTAGTTTATAAATTGATTTGCTCATAATTTTTAGAGGTATTCTGTATTAGTTCATACAGATTTTTAGTTATGCTTTTTCAAACATGAAGTGGATAAACAGAAATTAGATTAAGTTTGAAGGATATTTATATATTTAAGTAGTACTCTACTTGCTAGTAGTGAATGAATATATATAATATATATAATACATGTTTATATAATATAATAGATAATAACCACCAAGTCCAATAGATCCAATCCAGAGATTATTTTTTCCCCCACAGAAATAGTTATTTTATCCTTTGGTCTTAGAAAGTTACCATTATTAAGTGTCAATAACTAAAGACATTTTTTATTGTTGGCCTCTTGAAACCTCTAGAATTACTCTCCCAATAAAAAATCTGCAGGTATGTGACAAGTAACAAATCCTGTTCTCTTTTCCTTCACCTTGATGCTTTGGAATAGACCCTGACCAGATTCCTTTTGGCCTTCACCAGCTACACAGTAGCACATTTGCATCCTCTCTCCTGCTGTTTGGCCTTGGCAGTAATTCTAGGTCTGTCAGCAATATCCCTAACAGAAGCTGGCCATTTGCTCTGCCTCTTCTGTGTATTCCTTGCTCCCCAGGCATCCCAGTGCCTTACAGTAATGCTAATATATAATTTCTTCTGTGAAAATACTAGATTAATTGCTATTTTTATCCAGGTTCTTCAAATTAATGTATTAATAGCCAACAAAAGCATCTCTTCATATGCTTTGCCTCAGAATTGTAAAATGCTCATGTACCCAGTGCTGGTGTGGAGTTTGCTTCCTTGCAGTCTTCTCTAGCATTATGAAATACCTTCCTAATTCTGCTCTTAAAATAGAATACTATGTGATTGCCTTCCTAACAATTAGCACAAATAATCCTATCTATACACTCTTTTCCCAATGGAAAGTGGGCTAACATTACAGAAACCTATTGTTTTTGCCCAGCCCAAATTGTACCCATGTGGTTTTTCCTTTTGTCTCTCAGTCTGGAAGACTTTCTGCAGAGATAAGTTAAAACTTTTATCTTTCTTCACTTCTTTTCAAGACAACATGCCTCTTAGGAGTATCTTTTTATCTGATGCTAATTCACTTGTGCTGTTTTGTTATTAGCAGGCAGCTTTAAATGCACTAAAGGAGTATTGATGCCTGCTTTGAGACCTCACTGTTGCTGTTAATTACAAAATGACTTGGAGGGTGTCAGTCCAGCTGCTCTGCAGTGAACTGTCCAAACTGCAGTTCCAGGGCAGGCACCAAGGCACAAGGAGGTTCCTCTGGTCTCACCTGTGTGAGGTTTGAGCCCACTAAGGGAGTTAAAGCACTTGCTATCCTGTGAGCTAAAATCCATATAGGATGATAACATTCTGAGCTCCAAACTCCACTGGGCTTTGTTAAGACTGGCAAGGATGTAAAGATTTGGATTTGCATTTCCACATTCCCAGAGCTGATATCAGAAAAGTAGAGTTATAAAGGGTTATACCAAGATAGAGACAGAAAAAAAAATTAAATTATAAACAGGAGTTTCTGTAAATGTTTTTACTTGAAAATAGTAATGTTTTTACCAAAGAAGAAAATAATTTGTTTTAATCATGAGGTGTCTGTATTCCCTTATTTGGGCTACTCTTTTAAGTAGGAAATAAAAAGCAAGAGAAAAGTGTTGAGGTCCATTCCATATGCCCAGTGGGAAATTTGTGATGGATCTTGCTCCTTCAAGATCCACAAATGTGATTTTTTTTTGATTTCTTATCATAGTAGAGGCAGCCATTATGGAGGAGATAGGATTTTTATACTAAGCTAATAAATATTGTTTGACAAAAGGACACACTTTAATAGCCCCTTTGTGTACTCAAAAGGTTGTATAATTTGGTAATTTGCCAGTTTTATGGTGCTCTGTTAAGAAAAATAAAATTGTAAAATAATCTCCTAGTAGTATGATTGTAAATCACTGCCCATCCCAGACATTATATATTTCCCTTGGTGTAAGTTATATTCTTGCTATCTCCTTCAAAATTCATTTTGGTCAAGAAGGGTTGTGATAAAGCAATACTTTCAAACTTAAATTAAGAGACAATTCTTAATTTATACACCTTGAAGTGTCCTCTGTCCACAAATTGATTTAAATGTGGCAGGTGAATTGATCAGTAGGATGATCCTTACTGAATTTGGTCAAATAATTATATTCCTGTACATCTACACCCATTTAAATGTAAGAGCTGCATTACTCTTTGCTGACCATTCAGCTGACATTATAATTATTTTTGCAACATCTCATTGTTACAACAATAGCAATGGGATTATTTTGTTATAAAACCCAACAAAACAAAACCAATTAAAACTGAGTTAAAATCTTCCACGTAGGAAAATGGGAAAAGGCAACTCATGAGAAGAAAAAAACAGTAAATTTTTCTACAGGTCCAAATTTATTTCAAGAACCAGCTAAATTCTACCTAGCTTTTGAACTTTTGAAGCACCAGTATCAATACCTAAGGATGGGCAGAAAGTTTCACCATTCCTAGGCAGGTGTATCCAAATGTGACCTTCAACAACAACGAAAAAAGGTCCTGTTTGAAGGAAGCTGGGCTTGATTTCCTCCTTCCTAACTACCCTTCATAAAGATGTAATAGAGTAGCAACACCCACAGTCAGCTTTAGCCAGGTGTAAGATTCCCTTTTGCTTACGACAGTGCTAGAGCTCACCAACTCAGTCCAACACCTGTCCTGCTGAGAGACTGCCTCGCAGAAATGGCTCTGGAAAACATCACCCTATCAAGGCTGTCTTTGAAGAGATGTGTTGTCTGCTAGAGAAAGAGGGTTTGCCTAGGGGAGATGCTAAGGAACAGATCAGTTCCCAGGGAAGACTTTGCTGAAGCAGACCCTGAGGCAGGGTGATGACCTGCAGCTCTGTGACGTACTGGTAGAGAGGGGCTGGGTGACTTTCCTATAAAGCCAAGGCTCCTTGATCCAGGTAGTCGTGCCATCATTCAGGGTGGGCAAGAAGGCTACAGAGAGCACTGAATAAGCTAGCTGGGCTACCCAAAGGAGTATATGGACCTCTGTTTGACTTCTGCTGCTCCTGAGAACAGGAGAGGAAGAAACATTGAGAAATGACAGAGAGGAAGAAAAATACTTACATTATGCTGTTGAGGGTTTTTTTGCCTGTTTGCTTCTCTTTAGAACCGTTTTTTTTTTAAAAAAAGAGCTATTAAAGCATTCACATTTAAAAAGTTGGCCCAGATTAAGGTTACTAAAGTGAGAGATGTCTCTGACTCTACCTAGGGAAAGCAATTTAAACTTGGCAGAGTTGTCTGAGAAATGCGTTTGTATCTGTTCAAACGTTAAGGTCGTCAGCAAACATTTTTAGAGTCTGTTCCTCTGGTTCATCTGAGGCTATGAGCAGGACCACAGCATGCAAACCTGCAATCCAGCCAAGTATGCTCTAGGCTGGCACTGTAGGGACAGAGCAAGGCTTTTCTGGCTGCTAGGATAATCAACAGGGAAGAAGTGGTCTCCTAGCTGGCGTTCTGGCAACATGGATTAGGAAAAATACAACTTGTCTTGAATGCAGAGAAATAAAAACCACTGTGAGGTTTACAGTCAGGGCTACAAGGTGGGAAGAGACAGAAAGGTCAGGTGAAAGAGGTGAAAGAAGGGACAAGTAGGAGAGTTGTTAAAAACAGCTAAGGCAGGAGTGGGGCAGGAGTGAGAAGAAATGGGAAGGAAAAGGTCATTATGTGAGAGGGCAATATCCAGGTATCAAGAGACGATACTGACACTGTTCTGTGAGTCACTCAGCAGCTTTCACTGTTAGCAAATCTTTTGACATATTTTGCAAGGAAGCAGAGGCAATTGTGACTCAGAATCAGCCCATGGCAGTTTTTCCTTAGGAAAAAAAGTCTTCTAAGTCCTCTCATTATTTTAATGTAAGCACAAACTCAGGATCTGACCTGGTCACTTCAAATTTTGTTCCTCTCTGTGTGTATGTACTGCCATGAGTGCCATGAGATCACAGAGGTTCAGTATGTTGGCTGGATATAATATGACCAAGATTTAATGTTGAATAAAGATGGATTACCATTTGTCTCTCTTCCTTTGGTCATTTCTCAGGCCCACATGGACAATTTATGGAAAATAATGACACTTTATCTGATAAGTGCAGTAATAAGAGCACAGATCCATGCAACCTTGGATTTTGTGCCAGTTTTCATGTAGACGCCACCTTCTGTTCTGCTCACGATCTCAGCCTCTGTGAACTCTCAGAACTCTCTGCTCCAGTGGAGTGGGGAACTTTTTGAAGTGCACAGCATAGTGTCTGATTAAGTTACTCTGGGATGTATTTCACACTTTTGGCAGACTCCCACAGTTTAGCAATAGGAACAAAGTGATCTGTTTTCATAAACATCAAGTGGTTTTTTCTGAAGAAGAAAAGAGGGAGATACCTTTGGCTGGCTAAGTCTTTGACACACTATTGCTTAGATAAAACAACAAAAATTCTCATAATCTCTAAGTACTGTTGCCCTTTAGATACTATCAAGTAGTGGAGGTAATCACAAAGCACTGTGAGATCTGCACATTTGTCATCACCACAATCCAGCTAGTCAAGCTGAACTTTAATCTCCATACAAGTAGTCCTGTCCTCTAATCCCCATGAAAGTACAAATCTAGACCAAGTTTAATTAGGGTTTCAACTATGATAGCTGGCCTGGTGCTGAGTCCATCAGAGCCTCTCTCTGACCAAAATAGCACTATGTTCCCATTCCCAGGCAGTTCCTGGCCACATACAGTCCTCAAATTTTCTCCTCATTCCTGATGGACATTTGTCTGGTCTGTTCTTAACAACTGCTGCTTATTGAGATTCCTAGTATGTTCCAATGCTTCACTGTCTTTCCCTAATATCTAAGCTCCATTTTCTATACACCTGTTCAGGCCTGTTGCTTCTTACTGTGTTCCCAGTAGACAAGGAGAATGCTTGACTCCTTTCTTCTTTGCAGGAGCTTTTGATGCACTTGCAGATTGTTATGATGTCTTCCACTGGTTTTCTCTTAGTTATTTTAAAGTGCCCTGAGTCCTTCAGTCTTTCCTCATGTCACACTTCCTAGACCACTGTTGTTTTTCTTTGGGCTGCTTCCACTTGGCCTTTTATAGGGAGCTGGACAGAGTATCACTTAAGTTCCTACTAGTGCCATGCAAAGAGGAAGGATACCTCAGGTGTCTCCAACAACATGCCTATTCCCACAACACATTTTAACATTTGCCTTTTTCACAACAGCCTGACATCATTGGCTCATGGCCAGTTTGCCATCTACCAGCATGCCCTCTCCTATCCAGCCCATTTTTCAGCTTGCCTTTTACATTTGGTCTTAGTTAAGTGTAGTATTTTGCCATTGTATTTGTTGAATTAAATCAACTGTTTTAAAACTATCAAACGAGTATTTCAAGACTATTCTAAACTCTGGCCTTCATTCTTGGTGTGCTCAGCATCTCTCAAAGCTGTGTCAGCCACAAACATTGCAGATATTTTTTCCCCCTAGAAGCATAATATTAATTAAAAATCCAGAGTAGCACCAGTAGTACCAGAAGAGTCTTTTGCAGAACCTCCCTCAAAAGATTTTTCTTGTTTGATAGTAAACAGATAGTAAACAGGATAGTGAACTATTCCTTGATATAATTTTTCAATCAGTTTTGCAGCCACTTAACATCCTCTAAACCAGGAGACTCCAAGTTACTTGTAAGGCTGACATGTGAGACAGTGTAAAAAATCTAAGGTCAAGACACAGGACATGGTCTGCTCCTGCCATCCCTCCCCTATAATATATCCAATTTATCTCAATGGCTTCACTCAAAAAAACCCCTTCATGAAAAGATTTCCTCTATTAGCTCCGCTTTACCTTCGTTTGCTATGAAAGGGAAAAGTACTTTTTAAAAAAATCCCCATCTTTCTGATGAATATGCCCAATTTGACAAGGGATGGTGAGAAAGTTATTAATATCTGGTTTATCTGGCTCTTGTTTGGTTTGTCTTTGGTTAAGGGCAGTCAAACAATGCTTCTCTCTGTTTAGTTCAGCTTCCATTCTGATCTCCTTTCCACAATACAAAAAAAATGAAAAAAAGTGGCTGGGTAATAGCAAATGAAAATAAAATAATATTTTAAATTAAGAATATTTCAAACCTATTTGATATTTATACCAAAATAGAAACATTTAAGAAACAAATACGCTGGTATAAATATATACTGAGTGTAATTTGCTGATGAATTGTGACTTGCTGAGGCAGCGTGATAGTCAACAAACCCAGCAATTCTGTTCTTGGTGTTCCTTTAGAAAATGCATAATAATTGAAGTACAGTGTTTTGATCATATATCTGCAAAACCAGTACAAAGTTTTCATGATTGAATGCCTTTTTACCAGAAGAATTCTCCTTTGTTGGTTCTGTCTGGATGCTGGTAGTCACTGGGAGATACCAGATTTTCTAGTGACATTTTCAGAAATAATGGAAGAAGACCAAGAGGAGTAATGAAGTAATTTATAAACAAAATTGCAAAACACTTTTGAAACCTGGCCACTATTGCAATGAATTTAGAAGAGCAAAAATTTTTGCCTTAGAGTCAAGCCTACACAATTCTTCCCTACTAATTAAAACCAAATACCCTTTTTAAGGTCTTATTCATTTCCTTTTTCCTAATTTGTTTTCCAACCACTTATATTTTATTAAATATAGCACATCTAATAATATCTGCATGTAATGTGAAGAGGACTAAGCTCTATCCATAAATTGTCTTTATCCTTCTTGCTTTGCTATATGCACAGCATGCTAACAATTTATATCAATCAATGAGGCATTACTGACTAATTCTAGCTGGTCACAATGACTATTTCAGGTGTTTATAATGTTGGGACTGAGTCTTACACAGCTCAGATTCCATAAATTTATCCAAGGTTAAATGCATCATGGGTTTTTGTTTTTGTTTTTTTTTCTTCAGTGGTTGTCAGTGATACAGAAACACCATTTTTTAGCCTTTCCCATCAGATACCCATGCTTTTGAAAATATTTTTTCCTATAACCCCCCTTCATTCAAAGGCAGTTGTAAGAAACTAAGCTTTCCTGACCTGTGGCCAAGGTTTCAACCTGAAGTCTGTTTTTAGCTCTGTGGCCATAAATCAAGTGCAGTTGCTGATTCCTTTGACTGTTCTGCAAGCGCTGTCATCCATGGTGTCAGCCTTCCTGGCACAGCAAGTACCACTCTGGAGCTTTACTCATAAATGCTGGTGTTAAGCAACTGCTAATCTATTCTAGGGAGTTTATCATCTTTAAGATGTTCAGTTTGTATAAAATGTTAGATGAGTCATGAGACATTATGAAACCCTGAAGGTATCACGCTGGGGTAGAGCAGAGGTCCTTCACAGTCAGCACTCTGTCTTGGCAGAAGCCAGTGGCAGGTCATTCAAAACAAAATGCAGTAAATGGTGGCCAATTGTCCTCAGCAGCTGCTACCTTCTGCCTCTCTTCAATGAAATATAATTTATCTCCTGAAATATAAGAATTAATATTAATCCCAAATCTTTGACTTCTCTTTATTAAAGAACCTGCCTTTGTCTGTAATTTCTGATTATCCTCCCTCTCCCAGTCCTACTTAGCTCTTTACTTCAGTGCTTTTTCTATATTACATTTAACAGAAATTTTATTGCATTCAAACTAACTTCCTTTCAGTATCAGGACAACTTTGGTCACAGTTATTCAGCTCTCCCAAATAAATTATTTTCTAGAACTGTGTGTTATTTTTTATCTGAAATAAATTTATTAATCTTTAGTACAAGTTCAGCAGCTCCCATGGCTCTGTATGGCAGTCTCTTACAAGTCTCTTCTCATTTTCCCACTGAATCCTACTGCATTTCTGATGTCTGCATTAAATCAGTGCTGCCCAGACTTCCTCTTTCCCACTGCCTTGCTTCTTAAGATGTCCTTGAAACCCAATTATGTGCCTCAGGGTTTGCTCAGTCCTTCTACCATCCCTTGATCAGGATGCTTCTATCTCTTGCCCAAGAAAGATGAGCCTGCTCCTGCCAGAAGTCTTCATCCAGCCCTGGACTTGATACTAAGAGACCACAAAGAAAGACTGTCCCTACAAACAGGCTTCAGGTTGGATGAATCCTGGAAATGAACCATAAATATCCCAAGGACAGTAGATTGAGCCAATATTTTAGATAGACTACTCAGAAATGAGCCTGATATGGCAGGTTTAATATTGTTTTATACAGCTGAATAATAAGATTTTAAATCATATATCTATATTTCTTATTCCTTAAATTATAGCCATGAAAATTGGTCCAAAGATCTTTGGAGGAACATGGAAGTAGGGTATTTTGTGTGTGGAAAAATATTGCTGTCTTGGAAATGATAGTTCATTCTAACTTTGTTTTTGTCATCACTCGATAAATTTTTGTCATCACTAGATAAATAAATCTGCATGATTAAAATAAAAAATGTAGTTCTCTTGCTCCCCTCACTGACTCTGTCCAAGGATTTAAAATGAGCTCACAAACTGGGCCACAGTCCAGGAAGTGATTACAGTTACCTGATGGTTTCAGATTGTCCCAGTGGTGCAGGAATGAGGAACATTCCTGCCCCAGTCAGGAAATGTGCCCTGCAGCTGGGATGACCCAGTGGCACTCATGGCCACTGCACACCCCTTGCACTGGTGGGCTGCTCGGGCAGCTCTGGCTGGACATCAGCTCCAGAAAAAGAGCTCAGCTCCTGAATTTCTGCCTTCCTTCCATCAGGGGATGAGATACAGCTGCAATACAGGAGATGAGGTGTGCTGCCTGTCCTGCACCTGCAGGGCTATTGCCAGAGGCTGGATGGGCATGATTCCTGCCTGCTGGCATTGCTGGTGTGTCACCTGCACGTAGCCCGGGTTTTGTTCCCCAGTCTGTGACAGAGCATGTCTCACTGTGCAGACCCTAACAAAAGGGACATGATCCACCCTGCACAGTACAAATAGCTGCTAATAACCTGCTTTTCATCTAAATATTCCTGGCTGATGATGTTCTCAGACTGTTGCAGAGTAAGCGGGGAAGAGAAGGGTAAAGCATCTCAGGGTAGGGTGTTTGAGGAGAGGAATATGACAGGTGAGAAGTTTCTGCCTGCATTGTGATGCTGGGGCATCTGTAGATATCATGATGAAGGAGAGTTAAAATGCTTCATTTGACTTTTGAAAGTATTTTGGAGTATTTTGTTTTACTTTCCCTTTAAACTGATAGCAAATTAGCCTGCTGCTTGAAACTGAACATTTACCCATCACATTTGTTTTAACCCAGTCTGGGATAACAGAAAATTTTTTAATTTGCCACAGGAAAATTAGGTGCCAGATTGTTTCCTGGTGTGGACTTGACAGTTTTCTCCTATAAATATCCAGTGAGAATTAGTGTAACACAACTCAAAACCAGTAAAAGTTTAAAATTACCTCAGAGTGCATTTAACCTATAAATAACCTACAGAATGGGGCTCAGAAAGTATGTGCAGACTAACCAGCAGCAGATGTCTTTAGGGCATCTAATTTGACATCCATAACTCTCCAGAATAATTAGAGGCTTTGTGTAAGGCATCACAGCCACCCCAAATAGAAGTCCATCATGTTTGTGAACAACTTGAGTCTTTGTCCAAGTGGTCAGGTATGCCAAGGGTGCCAGCAGCTCCCGAGTAATGTGACTCCAGCGACAACCTATGGTGTTAATTGTTGGTGCAAATAGAACTGGTGTGTGTGATGTCCCCAGGTTTGGACACCAATCTTGTTAATCTGTGCACAAGACAGATTGAAAGTAAATCCATGGTTTGAGAGCAGGCCAATCCTTTCATGTCTGACTGGTCTGTAGTTAGCGTAACACAAATCACAGAGGTTTTTCTTATCACCTGAGATACAGGTATTTGTACAAATAAAAAGATGAAAACAACCCCAGTAAGGAAGGAGGTGCAGCAGAGTCTAGAGAGCTGTCCTCTACTTAGAGAGGTCTTTGTTTGAGAAGGTACCAGTAGGATGGTGAGAACTGCAGACAATACCTCAGCAAGGAGTTTTCAGGGAGTGAGAAAAGGGACTGCAACCTGGGGCCTCGATGGAGCAGGGTGTCTCACCTGCTGCAACTGCACAACACCCACCTGTCTGTGGAGGGTTTTCCAGGGTCAGCTCAGTGTACACATGAGCTGGGAGGTCCCTGAGGGCATCACGCTCATGGGAGAGCCTGGCTGCCCACCCTGACCTGAGCTACCAGCCCTCCTGACCTTTTGTATGTCTGGGTGGGACAAGCGAGGAACCAGAGTATTTGGAGCTCTTTGGCACATTTGTTCATTCTCACCAGGGATTCAGGGCAGGCCAAGGAGACATTGGACACCAATTTTGTGTCCAAGGAGAACCAAAAAATCCCTTCAAGGACTCAGAGCATTCCTGGTCAGAAGAAGTCCATAACTCCCTTCTGGAAGCTGGCCAGGGTTACAGGGGATGGGCCAGGGCATTCAGACTGTCCCTAGCATGAGTAGGACAAAGCTGGGTTATGGCCAGCACCTGCTTTCAAGGACAAAGGCACCACATCAGCCCTGCCCACCTTGCAATCTTTCTGCTTCCTAGTCCTTTGTCCATCCTGGTTAGACCCAGAAGAAGGCCTGGTGGCAGAGGCACAGATGGGCAGACACAGCAGGAGGCTGGTGGCCCGCAGGCCTGGAGGGAACCATGTGCCCTCCATTCCTGGCACCCTTGACCCAGCTGCCCCAGGTGTGAAACACCTTGAGTTTCCAGAGTGACAAACGAGCTGTTACTGTCTGAAAATACTGCATGTAGGCCCTGGAGAGGACAAAACACAGCAGGAGCATAAGCATCTCTGACTGACAAGCTGTTGGAGGACTCACAATCTACTCCTAGTGGATTATGGTAACATTTGTGAAAAGCTTTCCACCTTCTGTGGAAAGAAGAGCAAATCTATACTTTCCCTTGGTTTAGGTGAGAGTCTCTGGAGTTTTCAGGAAGCTGGACTAATACCTTCAAGATGAAATTTGATGCAATGTCAAACGATTTTCTCTTCAAAACCGGTTCTTTTGGAAAATAAATGATGGGGAAGAAAATGAATAATGTATTATTCATTCATTTAAAAAGAAGCTGTTGGCAATGGTTTAGTCAGATGCAGTGCCTTTGGCTGGTAAAGATAATAAAGGAGTAATGAATTAGTCATCAATACTGCACTGAAAGTAAAAGGTCAAATTTGTCATTGGACTAAAACCAAAAGGCCAGGTTTGTTCTGTTATTCTAAAATGGTGGTCTTCAGGCCCCCTTTTATTTTCACACTGCAAAATAGTTCCAGCAGAGCTGCAGACTCTTCCATGGAATATTTAAACCTACTAAATGTCCCTGCTTTATCTCTGCTGCTTTTTCAAATCTCATCAGGAATAATCTGTGCACCCTCAACTAGCCATGTAGCACAACCTTATACAGAGAATTGAATCTGGCCTCTGGTTTAACAGACCCATGGCAATTTCCTTGGCGAATTTGTTCCACAACAACGATTCCTGGATGAAATCCTCACTTGGATGGTTCTAACTGCTATGAGGCAGGATTACAGTGATGCCAGGATTTTAATACCTCAACAACTAAACAAAGCTGGTGCCTCCTGGCTCGCCTGCCGTTGTACTTTTACTTTGCATGCAGATTCTTTCTGTCCTGTGTGCACTCCATGGTAGAGAGGTCTGTGGCTTCCTGTTACTGTAGGATAAGTCACCTTTCAAGGGCCTATAACCTCTATCCTGCAACAGCAGCACCAGAAAGCAGCATGGAAACAATCAGTTTTTCTGGGACCTGCGAAACTTCTGTTTGCATCAGCTGTAACAACTCAGAGACTCTTAAACCTGACTGGTTTTGGCAAAGGAGAAAGCAGTGCCAGTCCTACTTGAATCTGCAATATACATTCACCTTCTGAACTCATTTTGTGTGGTTTGCATCATTCCCTCTTCTAAACTATTTGCTGTCTTCAAGCCTGCATTTGCAAGTTTCACACTTTTTATCATAACTGTTCAGGTCGAATTTGTCAATGTGACTTCAACAGCAGATCAGAATTCTCAAGCTGGCCTTGCCTACTCATGACTCCCAGCATCACATTCCCAAAGGGCAAAACCAGTAATTATTGGTAACATTACTCCAAAGAACATTCCTTCCCATTCTGTAATAAATATGACAAATGTGATACCACCATCTGAAGAATATTTTCCATACCTCTTACGTTTCTCTTTCTTTAAAAATATTTAGCACTTCTGCATCACAGCTGCCTTAATTGTCGGAAATCTGTCTTACCTTGCTTTGGAAAGCAGTGAATACATTAACATGCTGCTGCTTGTACTCTGCTTACTCACCTCCAGACATATTATGATTTAATCTAGATTTATAATATTATGAGATTTTATGCCTCAGCTTGCTTAAGTTGACGCTGGCAATGTGGGATGTGAATTACTTATCAGCAATGCTTATATACTGGTATGATGAGCACCATCCAAAGCCCAAGAGGGCAAAAGAAAGAAATTAAGAGTGTAAATTTTACCACTTACAGAACTTAATTGGCCAGGTAAGAAAATACTTACTAAAAATGAATATAACTTCTTTGTTTCACTCTCCCAGGGATGACATGGATTGTCCAAAGTATCAAGGGGGATACTCCCACCTGAAGCAAACATATACATATATAAATTAAAACCGTACAAGCACCCATTATTTGCTCACAGAGATGTTAATGCTACTGTTAGCACAGCTCTTGTCTATGAAAGCCCTAGGTGCCGTAGCTGCATGGAAATCTTGGTGGTTAGCATATTAAACTTATGGCTGTAGCTCTTCTTATTTTAAACAAAAGCTTGAAAGCATGGCGTGGAGGCAGGGACTGGAGGCAAAGCAGCTCCCCAGGCAGGCAAAAACAGTGCTCTGCTCCTACATCGAAGTGTCCAAGCCGAGCAGGACAGAGCTGTTGTGTGTTAGAGATGCATGGGGGTCTCTTTCTGAGCGAAGTGGGAGAGGCTGGATTACATTTTAGGCTGTATACTGCAGGGGGTGAGAGGGCCAGAGGGATCTCAACACTGCCTTCAACCCCATCTGCCACCATGGGTTAAAGCCCTCAGAGATTGGTCTTGTAGTGGGAATGCCTTCTCCATAACAAAGCTCCTCCACGAGGCTCGATGCTCGTGGCATAGTAATCCTTGTTTGGAGAATCAGTATTGCAGTTGGTACTGCCCTTCACAAACATCAGTGAGGCCTGAACATCATTGTCCCCATGTCCCTCCACAGCAACCAATCTTCTTGGCCCACTGGAGCATTAAATCAAGTCTTGAAATGCAAATGCTGTTTGTGGGCACAAATTCCTCATTTTCACCAATAAGCATAGAGAAAGGTACAGAGGCATTCTCAAAACCTCAGTGAATCTGGATGAGCTTTCTAGCTTCCCACCTTGTGTGCAGTCCTGAAGGACCAGAAGAAGATGTGTATCTGTAGGATTTCATGTTCCAAATTAATTGCTGATCTTATATTGTTGCAGTTCTTTTAAAATTTTTTGTCTTTATTGACCTATTTTCTACTTTGTGCTTTGTTCAAGTTTTTTTCCCTACAGCAGAGAAATTGCAAATACAATGTTATCATGAGCAATGTGCTGATTTTTTTTTCTTATCTACCTTAGGACATTTATTTACCCTTTCTTCACTAGAGGCAGACCTTTCCCACTGCAATTGCTTTTCTTTGGCATGTTATTCTGTATCTATAATGGCTTCCTCCAGGGGTACTACCTGATTTACTGCGCTGAATATCCAAACGATTGGTGCACCGACATCAGATTTACATCAGGTAATTACAGCTGCAGGATTCCCAAGATCTAATCTCCAAGCAATTTGTAAGCATTTTGAATTATGTCCTAATCTTTGGTGAACATGTGAGTCAAATCTGTTGTGATGGAAATCAGCATAAGACCTGCCTGCTGGCCCAGATAAAACAAGTAAATGTGCAGTAACTTTTTTTTTTTTTTCCTGCTAGGCAGCCACCTTTGAAGGTATATCATGTCATGTGTTAATCTCAAATCATGAGCCTTGTTTTAGTGACACCACTCCAGAGCCTCCTGCTGCTATGGGCCATGGGGATGCAATCTCAGGCCCCAGGTGCATGCGGGTGTGCCCTTGCTCAGGCAGAAGCGTGCACCCAGCAGTGGCTGTGTGCAAGCACAAGCTGTGGCTTTCTCTTCCCTGCCAGGGAGCTTTGCACTTGATGCAGCTATTCTGAGTGAGAGAGAAAAGCAGGGCAAAACCCCAGCATGAATGAGGCTTTAGGGACAAAGAACTCTTTTTTCTCATGTAAGGCACGGGGGAAGATTAGAGATCACACACAGTCTGGTTGTATGTTAATACGATTCCTTTATATTCCGTAACTTAATAGCCTAGCTGAATTTCACCCTGTAAAATCCCTCAGAGAATAACTGAACAAGAGTAGTTAGATGGCATTACAGATTTGGTACTGTAGAGAGAGTGTTTTTAAATGTAAACATAGAAATGAGGATTAACATGGAGGTCTGAGGAAATGTTTTGGGTACGACAAGTACAAACTAACCAAGGTACTCTATGTACCGTTTCAGACCATGGATGTAAGTCCAGTCTTTTCAGACAGCATCACACATTAAAAATTCTGGACATTGTTTAGTAAGACCTTGCATATCTGACAAAGAAAACATCATATCACTTAATTGTCATGATAAATAAAATATATCTTTAATGTTAAAAAAAAAAAAAGAAAATCAGCATTAGCAGTATTTGAAATATTAAAGAAAATACAAACAGTATATTCTTCCTCTACAGACTCTTAACCAACTTTCTGTTGCTACTGGAAGTACTGAGGTTTTAGCAGCATTTAGTCTCTTATCTATACATTGTAGCGCACACACGATTTCTTTTCTTGCTTTCCAGTCATTGCCAGAGGTGGTTTTCTCAGTGTTCAATGTGTCATGAAATGTAGGGCATGTCACCTGCAGACTTTCTCAATCAAATGCCTCTGGTTTTTCAGTTAAATGGAATTGGTCAGTGGGTCACTCTGGCCAGATAATGTCAGCATCCTTCAGCTAATACCTGCTTTCCATCCACGCCCATAGCTCTGTCCAGGCAGCCTCACTGGCAGTGGACTGAGAGGTGCTGAGATGTAGGTTCCTTTCCTGGCTCCAGTGATGTGCTGGATAAGTTTGTGTCTCTGTGCTCCTCCTTCCTCAGCAGTAAAATGAGGATATTGGTACTTGTCTACAGCTCTGTGCTTACTCTGCAGTAATGTGCACAGCTGTGGCTGGCTGTCATCACCTGTGGTGTCCATGGGGTACTTTGTGTCCCCCCTTGAGTATTCAATTAATGGTGACTATGGTCACCTGGGAAGTTCATCTGAAAGCGCTCTGGTGTCACCAGTCACTTGTGCTTCTTCTGTTCAGTAGCCTTCTTGGTAGCAATGCATCTTTTGCCTTGAAAAAGAATCCACCCACCTCACATTATGACCCCTATCTGTCTGCTGCAAAGACAAACCTCACACATGAGCCTGGGTAGGGATATCTAGACAGACCTGTCTTTCTAATGCATTTCTTGCTGGTTTCCTAGGCCTCCTCTTATTTCTGCTGGGAATGGGAATCAACATTCACAGTGATCTCCTGCTGCGCCAGCTGAGGAAACCCGGGGAAGTCACTTACAAGATTCCTCAAGGTATATTCTTATCCCCCACTTCCTTGAAGGAAGTAGGGCAGCAGAATAAATAATGTTTTCTGACTGAATTCACAGGAAAGTGACAATAATGGCAGAGAAGCTGGTCTTGCACAGGCACTCAGTTCAGGTGTCCTCCTAAGCTGCAGGGACTGGTGTGAGCTGGCTGCAGGAAGTCCAAGGAAAGCAGCAAGAATATCTGGAAAACACGAACTGTGAGGAGAGATTTTAGGAAATTGGCTGGTAATTCTGATAAGATTGAAGTGGACACAGGAAGAGGATTTTAACTTTGCAAAAGGCAGCTGCAAAGAAGGAAATAGTCTTCTCCATGCCCAGAAAGAAGTTGTAGTGGACTTCTTACTGTGCAAAAGGTGGATTCGAAGTGTAAAATAATAACACCAAGGATGCAAGGTGCTGAATTGCCTTTCCAGGAAATGTCTAGTTCTGTAGAGCAACATAGATGGGGATCCAAGAATTTCTTGAGCTTGGTATCGACTCCTGCTGGCTTGTTATGGATGGTGATATGGCTCTTCCAGAGTTTCTCACCTCCAGTATTTACCTGCCTCTTGTAAATGTGAAAAACTGAGATCCAGATTTTGCATTCCCCAAAGGTAGTGAAGTTGCAAAATATTTTTAGGGCGTAAAAATAATTGACTAATGCTAATTATTATAACTTAAATCTAATAATGGTCTTTCTTAAGTTATTTTCCAAATGAAAAGAAATGATTGTGAAAGTGCTGGAAACATCTGAGTCAGAATCCCCCTTGGTTCTTGAATTTATACAAGAATTTCAAGCAAGATCTTCCTTTGCCATGGCTCCACTGGCTTCAGAGAAGTGCTTTTAGGTTGCTGCTATGGGCTGAATAAGAAAGGGTACATATTCTGCTGGTGACTTTATGTGAAAGAACCTTCCATGTGCAGGAGATGACTGTAAAAAATAAATATTTTGTCTGTTGCTGCAGGAGGACTGTTCACTTATGTTTCTGGAGCCAACTACTTTGGAGAAATTGTGGAATGGTTTGGTTTTGCCATTGCAACCTGGTCCCTACCAGCCTTTGCCTTTGCCTTTTTCACTCTTTGCTGCATTGGTCCACGTGCTTATCACCATCACAGGTATCAAACTGTTCCTTGCCATATGCTGCTACTTCCCCTTGGAATGCAGTTTGAAAAATGCCAGGGAGGACCAGAGCCAGGATTTGGGATAAAACTGAGATTTAATGCCATGTACAAGAGGTGTATTGGCCTATTTGTGTAAGGCAGGCAGTCAGCTGGTACCCCCATCAAGTGGACCTGGCCTGACAGTCATTTAATGTGACGTGAGCTGCATCACTGCTTCCACCCTGCTAAAGCCTCTTTTTACTGAGCCTCATAAATGTGAGCCTTTCCTAAGGTTTCCCTTGCAACCTCTGCAGTCCTTTGGAGGAGATATGCTCTGAATTCCTGAAATTTTCTACTTTAGGCCTATTAGAACCTTAACAGTATTATCAGTTAATTAAATAACCAGGTGTAAATAGTTTTGGAACTGCTCTTTTGCAGAGTAACACACCGAGATAACAAAGAAAGGCAGCTCAGAGCAGTTTTAAGGTTCCTCAGCTGATCTGTATTGAAACTGTGCAGTTTCCCTCTATGGATGCAGGTTCACTGTCTCACTTATTTTCTTTCAGGTACTATCTCAAGACATTTACGGACTATCCAAAATCAAGGAAAGCCTTGATTCCTTTTGTTTTTTAATGATTGAAATATGGACTCTTTGTTTTGTTTTTATAGGATTTTTTTTTCCAATTCCTAGTTTTAATGCTGGGTCTGACTATAATTAATTGTACAGATGATAACCCAGGATTGTAACAGACAAGAAGGTAATTTGGAATGGAAGTTCTTGTTTTAATTAGAGGGGAAATTGCAGATAGTTGTGGGCAAAAGGACTCCCCAACAAACGTATTTGCTTCTCAGTGCAGTTCTATCTATGGAAAATAAATATGTACCTGCACTGACATCAGAGAAAAAACATTGGCTAAATATTGTTGCAGAGAAGTAAAAAGTAAGCCCATTACTTTGGAGCAGGTCTTCAGCAGCCACTCCAATTTACAGCACTTCTGCAACTGCTGCTTCCTGCCTCCACGCTGCAGCACACGTGCCCTCACTCTGCTGGCAGTGCCCTATGTGTTGCCACACTTTAAACCAGACAGGGGGTCTCATTTGCCCCAAAAAATTACTCAGCCCATTATTTTTCATCTAAAAGCCATCTTAACTCCCAGAAACACAATGTAACAAGAGGGAACTTGTGCTGGCACAAGGCTGGGAGCAGTGTGCCACGGCACAGAGGTGAGGCGAGGTACACGGAGATGGAAGCTGGCACTCACAAGCACGGTGTCTGTGTTCCTTCTTTAAGCATTACTTTCCTCACTGTCAGATGATTAATCTTCAGCCATCAGGGTTTGTTTTTTAAATGTACTTTGTTATAGCAATTGCAGCTCCATTAGCATTTCTTTTCTCTTGCAAATCCAGATCTTTTTTTCAGAATAAAAATTTTTCCACTCAAAACCACTCAGTTGTTGTTCATAAAAAGATTTGAAATGGTGATGTATGACAAAAATTGCAACAAATAAAAAGCTCTGTGTTGAAGAAAATGTTCTCTGACGCTGGCAGTACATTTTGTCTAGGGAAAATATTTTCAGAGACCCTTATTAGGAAATGATGCAGAGATATTAATGAATTTTTACAAAAAAACCCCAGAATGCCTCTTCCTAATTTCAGGGTAGTTAGGAATTTTCCATTAACCCCATTAGGAAGAGATGTCCCCTTGGATGCTGATAGTTTTAGTTACCCTTTAGAGCATAAAATCCTGCTAAGAATTATGCTGAGTAGCTGACAAGAAAAAGACCAGACTGCACACATGAAATATACTACCTGCTGTTGGAGTAACCTGATTGATTGTATGCAATTTCCTCCAAAACACAATAAAATTTATGTGAAACACAGAGCTGTCTTAGCCTATAATTTATTGTTTGCAGAAACAAGTCTCTGTGACGTTGCTTACCAAGTTCTGCTCACACCAGCTTCCTCCTCCTGGACAAACCCTCCCTTCTTTGCTCATATCATAAATCATCTTCACTACCAGAGCAGAGCAGCCAGCTGAGGCTGGGTCCCACTGTACAGTCCCTCTACAGCCCACAGGAGAGCCCTGTGTAGGCAAAGGTAAGTGAGGCAGAAAATAAGATGCAAGCAAACATTGTTGTTGCATGGGATGAGAGTTTCTACATTAGCACCACAAACATGTTTTCCTCTGGTTACCTTATTTAAAGCAAGGCTGGAGGCAATGGGGATACCAGGTTGGAGAGTATGACCCCTTCCCCAGGGAGTGGATACTGAGTGTGAGCACCAGCCATGCTCCCCAGAGCTCCTTCCCTCAGCACATCCTCCTTGATGATTTCTCCTTGCAGTTTTTCCCTTCAAAGCCTCACAAGTGGTGAGAGAGCAAATAGCCCATGAGTGCCAGTGTTCCTAGCTGCTGTCTTCTCCATCTATTTCTGAGCCGGGGAAGAGCAGGGACCATGCTCTGCCTCACCCTTTTGACCAGAACAGGACTTGTGCAGACTTTTCTGTCCTTCCCACCTACCCCTCACATCCAAACAGGACTATTTCCTGCATTTATTTTGTCTTAATATGTGCACCAGGTAGTCTGTTACTGCCACTGTCAGTCCCAGATACCAGTGCATGGAGCTGGGGGTCAGAGTGGGAGAACTGGTGCTGGTCCAAGGTAGGAGATACCTGCCTGCAGGCTGGAGGGCCCCACAGCCTGGCACTCGCTGAGCACAGGGTGCCTCCAGGTGCTGGATATCTTGCAGAAGTAACTCCATCCTCTCTGCCATGGGTCTTGGACACGTTGCATGGAAAAACGTTGGTTGCAGGCAGGAAAGGAGCACGTTTTCCTTCTGCCCAGTCCCGCGGCATTTTTGGACAGCAGGAGAGAGACACATATGCTTTAAACCCCTCACAAGCAGTGATTGCAGTTAATTGTCATGGGGAGGTGGCACAGGCTCTCCCCATATGGAGGTCCTCTGTGGGAGTGCACCAGGGCAGCATATCTCCTGAGAAATTTCTTTCATCATGTCTTACTTTTATAAGGAAAAATATATTCCCCTTGTCTGTGGGAGAAAAAAATGCAGCAGACATTTTCATATCCTTCTGCTCAAGCCTCTGGAAGTTATGTACACATATGATTTCAGACCTGACTGTAGAATATTTTGCAAAGCAGCACTTTCCTGACTTTCTTTGCGATGTCCTTTTGTTCTGCCAAAACCCAACAGATGTGTCCTCAGCTGGTAAGCATTTTAAATAATAGCTCATTCCTTTTCTCCCCCTTTTGCAATACTGTTTTTCTGTTTGCTTTCCTTCCATCATTCACATCATAGTCTTCATTAATCTTTGAGGAACATTTATGTTTGGGTACTGTTTGCCTGGAAAGAGCCTCTCTCAGAACAGCTCTTAGTGCTGCTGCTCTGACAGAAAGACCTCTCTTACACAGAGTGATAACCCAGCCTTCATCCCTGCTGTCAGTCTGCTGGGAAAATGAATTCTTTATTCCCAGGACTCTTGTTAATTTAATTATTTTTGTACTGTTCAAGTGGATTTTTTTCAAAAGTTGACTTCCTGCAAACATGCATTATACTGCTGTGGTAATACGCAAATGGTTTAATCATGCATCTGACAGTTTCTGCTACAGAACATGTTTTCTGCACCTAAGAGATCAGACAGACCACTTATGAACTCCAAAATTTAGATACCTAATCTCTTCTGACAACCAAACCCAGAATTAAATGCTGTTCACTGGGAGGCAAAGTGGAGAACAATGGCACTTGCCAGCCCTCATTCCCATCTCAGTGTGCCACACACACTTCAGCCTTTGCCTGGCTTTAGTCCATGCTTCAGATAAGAGGTCACTCAAGACAACAGAAATCGGCTCCAGGCAATGCAGGGCACTCGTAGCTGTTGTTTTAAAGTACATATTTTTATGTAATATATTTACACAAAAGGCAAAGCCCCCCCAATTTTGGCCCATGAGTGACTGTCTTCTGGGCAAGCACTCATCTGAGAGCTGCACTCCTGCTCCCATTACTCTTTGGAATAGAGCTCTTATGCTTGGACAGAAGCTCTGAGCATGTATGCAGAAATATCAAACTCTCCCTAGGTAGGCAGAATGCTCCAATGGCTTAGGCTCAAGAATATCAGTTTTGTTCTGTTGACTGTGTCACTGATGGACTGACGAAATCCACCCAGTGACTCGCCATTTCTGGGGTCTTTCCCTTTTCCTTCCTCTTTCCTTTCCCTTCCCTTCCCCCTTGTGAGCCCATTGAATCTTATGATCATCTGCTGACAGCAGAGGGTTTGTCTGCGTGTATTTGATTTGCTTGTCCAATTAACAAAATCCTTTTTAATGCAAATCACCTCAGGGTCTCATTTAAATCCAAGCATAGTACTGGAAGCCTCATGTCCTTTCATCTGCCACCTCTGGGTCTTCCTGAACCAGTCTAATTTCCCAGAGTAGGCATTACTAGAGATGTCTCCTGCCAGACACTGGTAATGTGATCTAGGAAACACAAATGTCTGATACCAATTCAGAGCCAGGGCCTGCCAGCTCCTCATGAGTAAAGGATGAGTAAACCATGCTCTGTGAGTAAAGCCACTGACAGCCACTGACTGCTCGGGAACATGCCATTATTCACCTCAAAAAGAGGTAGCAAGTTTGATCTCTGCAGGAGCAAAGTTGGGTGGCAGACATCAACAAGTGTCTAATAGCAGCACCTGGAAATTTAAAGGAAGATAGGTGGATCTGGTTCTGGTCTATGTTACCACAAGTTACCCCTGCCTTTCCAACAAACTGACCTTCAGTGCTCTGAGTCTGAAAGGTAAAAGAAAAAGACACAGTTTTCCGAAGTTTATTATCACAGAATTACAGAATGGTTTGGGTTGGAAGAGACCTTAAAAATCACACAATTCCAAACCCCTGGCCATGGGCAGGGACAACTTCTACTAGACCAGCTTGCTCCTGGTCTAACTTAATGTGCAAAGTTAGTTCCTTTGCATATTAAGAGAGAAGACTGATCTTAACTGATTCAGTGTTTGGAATAATCCCACCAGCATGCTTTTCAGGTAGGTGTCGAGGTCTCTTCCCTCCAGCAGAGTCAATGGAGATGTTAGCTCCTCCAGGCAGTAATTTACAACACCCAGGCTGGAAGGCTACAATCCCAAATAGGAGATAAGGATGCTAGAAGTACATCCCAGTAAGCCCACATCCATTCATTTCATGGCATATGCATTGCATATGATCAGGTGGGAAACAGCTGTGTCTGGGTCCTCTGACCAGTAGAGTTATTCCCAGAACTTGAGTTATCCTATTTGAACACCTCCCATATCAGCTCCAGCATCACAGGCACCTGACAAGTTGCTTTACAGTTTGCTTGCCTACTTTTCCCAAGTTTGCCATGTAAGATTACCCATAATATTGTCTTGGCCACACTTCCCTACTATACCATACATCATGTCTGTTCAGGCTGAATATCCCCCTGCCTGCAGTGTTGCTGCCATGAGGAAAGGCCCTTCACTGTACGTGGATATGTTGCATTTTTATGCTGTGTGGTAAAAGAGGGGGCAGCTGGTGGGGGGTTCATTTCAATGAGTTCACAGCAGTCTTGCCTGGGCCTGAACTGAAATTTGTGTGGAGTGAGTTTGTTCTGCCTGAGTGGTGAGAGGGTAAACAGCTCCATGAGCCCCCTGTGCCCCCATTCTGTGCCCACCAGACCTTGGGAGCTGGCCATGGGCTCCCTGTGCCCACAGAGCACTGGGTATCTCACCTGTGACGGGGAACTCAGCTTCCTGAAAACCTTGGGAGAGTCCTCCTCTGCATCCCAATCTTCATCTTTCTCATCCTCAATCCTCCCTAATAGGGGCTGCCACACCTGGGGATGTTACACCAGAGCAAAGCTTTCCTCACCCAGCACAGTCAGGTAGATATGTGCAGCCCTGAGTGAATCTGTTTTCTGTCATGGAAACTCCTCAACCGACTCCCATCTCCCCAGCAAGAGAGCAGCTCACAGATGATTTGGAAATCACTCTCTGCCAAAAAAGGATCTCTGCCATTTGACCAGAAAATCTGTGTTTCAGATCTCTGCAGGAACAGAAACCCTGTCCTTTCACCAATTAGAAACCTGGAAGGCATTCAAGTAGAGGAAACCAAGTAAATTATGTTCACAGTGGATGTTCTAGAGATGGGGAAAGCTGGCTCTGGCAGGCCTACAGGCAATTTTAAAATACCAGCAAACATCACTCTTGGGATAAAAAGCTGGAATTAAAGTACATTTACATCAGTGGAGTCCCCTGATCTAAATCCTCTCTTCCCTCTGCTGGTAATTTATAACTGGTAGTAAATAGGAAAATGTGTATTTCAGCACTGAATGCATTCATCCTGCCTTCTGCACAGTGGGGTGAAACGTTACCCTTGCACATCCTGGCAGGCTTGTACTCTGAGAAATATTTCTGGGGATGGTAACTGAGCTATGCCAGGCAGTCCTCTTACATGTGATATAACTTTGGCTTCACAGCCAGCAAGCCAGAGCCCGAGCCCAAAGGATTACAAGCATATCTGCAGATAAATCATAAACAGAAAAATGGGGACTCACAAAACTGAGCTGGACACCCTAGAGCTGTGCTGATAACATTGGGCTGAACTCAGGCTTGGCAACTGGCACTTTGAAGCGTGTTGAACAGTGAAAATCTCCCTGACTTCAGCAAGGATCTGGTTTCACATGTGTTTTCTCTGTTCACATGTACTAATGGCCTGTAGCCAGTGATTTTCAGCTCTGTTCCTACCCAGCATGTGTTAACCCTGGCAACTCAGGCAAGCTTTTTTTCATAAAACAATATTGCTGTTTTCCCTCATTTCTGCCAAGATGCTTTTTCACAGGCATTTCAGAATTTCTTCTCTCCCTAGGTCTTGGGCTCCTAGACATTTCCTACAAGGAGGAATAGGATAGACTGCGTTTGTATACCTCTGCCTTCCCCTTGTTTTCCAGTCTGGCTTAGCTACCAGCTCAAGTAGAGACTGCCATTCCTGCAGCCCAGCTGAAAGCATCTGTCCTTCTGCAGGATAGAGGCCAACCCAACCAGCTCTCCCTCAGCGTCCCACGGTGGCAAAACCTTTGCATTTGATTAAATTATTGTCTGCTTTGGTTTTTGGTTTTTTTTTGGTTTGTTTTTTTTTTTGTGTGTGTGCCATGAAGAACCTCCTTGAAGAGTTTCCTCTCCTTCAGTCCCCTCCAAGGTTTCTGAAGTCTTCTGAATTGTGTGGCATGCTGTTTGGGTCTGTGTCAGCAAGTTCAGTGTCACCGTTCAGATCCCACCTGAACTGGCAGTCCCCGAACCACGTCTTGGCTCGGGGACTGCCCTTCCATCTCTTACTTTTCCTCTCATCCATCTACTAGGCTTTTCCTCTTCTCTTTTTAAAATGGATCTGAGCATTTGAGGCTCTGGGCTCTATCTGATGCTCCAGCTGGGATTTTGCCCCCCTGGGAGATGCAAGCCTGTACCCTGCATACTTTCACTATGGACCTACCCAGCATCACGCCTAAACTCTCAGGTGGCAAAGAGAAGACAGTAGAGGAAATAAAATGGAGTTTCCTGCCCTAAAAGCAAATGAAGTTGGAAGAGACTAGAAGAGTGCTGAATTTCCAGCCTTCAGCAGGTCATGGAGGAGGTGAACACAGAGGCAATTCCTTGTGCTCCCCGGGAGGGACAAAAAGGTCGGGTCTGGGACTAGGGAAGGGAGTCCATGGCAGGACTGGGCTTGCTTAGGAGGTCAACCCAGGCCAGATGAGGAGCTCTGTAGAAGGTTCAGTAACAGTAAGAAATGGGAAGGCTGTTGGCTGGGAAGGTCACTGGGAACTTTGGGGATGAAGTTCAGGACGGCATAAAAGCATCAGTGGGACCAATGCTCTCTGCCCAGACAAGTCATTCCTAGTCTTAGCACTTCAGGCTAAGGATGAAGGAGCATCTCTAACATAGCTTTGATGAGAATCAGTGGACTGGTCTTCATATTCAAGGTGCCACCTTTGCTCTGAGAGTGGTATTATTTTCTCTCAAGTGGGGTCATGCTAGTGGTTGATGCTGGGCTGTGAGTCCCCTGGGACTCTCTGTTGACCAGGGCTCTGTTTAGACCCAGTCTGTCTCAGACTTATCCAGACTAGATGAATAGGTCCTGGCTAGACAGGCTACTAATAAGTTTACTAATTGGGCTTCCTTTATTAGAAAGGTGGATTCTAATGCTGGCTCAAAGGTACCCATTTGTGCAACATTGTCTGGATGATGTCTAGATTTTCTGGTAATCCAGACACCTGATTATATCCAAATAATTATTTCCATTAATTTGAAGCCAACATTCAGTGTAACTGACCCACAACTTCTGGTTTGAGCCCTTGCTTTGCAGGGCAACTGGTGTCATAGCACCATCTCCTCAGTTTTCTTGCTGTGAGCACATCTCATTTCAGGTCTACTGCCACTGTGTTTCTTTTGCTGCCCCGAGGACACGATGAGCTCTTGCTAGCTCATGCACCTGGTTGAAGCAGTGGCTGGGAACTGAGTGAACTGGAATTTGAGTAAATGAAAGGAATGGGCTTGATTATGCCAGATGTCCTGGGCAATTAGAGTGTTACAGAGACGAAAAGATCTTAACCACAGCAGTGGGTCTGCCTGGGCATCCCCCAGGAGGTCAGGGAGCGCGTGATGGTTTCTGACGAGAACACTGTGCTTCCTTCACCCAACACACTTTTGTTTGGGGTTTTCTATTGTGCTTTAACTGTGAGAGGGGGAACAGCCAAAGAGGGATGACTCACAGCCGTGCTGGAGGCAAGGCAATGACTCAGAGGTGGAGCTGGCTTGCAGTCCAGCTGCAGCCTTACATCACAGGGCAGTGGTGGGGCTGGAGAGGTTCCCAGTGTGCTCTCCCTATTAGCAACCCTGACAAAAGATGCAGTGACTTCTTCTTGGCATCTTTTAGCATATTCTCTGCCAAAAACTGCCCCATACGTTCACCTGCTTCCATCTGACTCAATCTTCTCTGAACACAAGTGACCAGGCTTAGTCCCGGGATGGCAGGTGAGGCCTCAATCTCTGCCTTTACACAATTTCAATAAAGCCTGCTGCAAATGCCTGGCCTGACGTATCTGACAAGAGTATTTACCTTGTTTTACATCTGTATCACACTGGGGACTCATCACAGTCCTGGGCTTGATCAATGCACCACAGTGCCCAGCCATGACACCTCCTCAAAGGATCTCTGTGTGACTTGGAAGGACCTCCTAGGGAGGCTTCATCCAGCCTGGAGAGCAGCTCAGCTTGAGCAGATGATCCTTGCAAGAAGCAGCTTGTGAGCACTGCCCAGCCGGATCTGTTGCAGGGAAGCTGTTGAGAGAGGCAGGTGCATGCTCTCTCTCTCCTCCCCCCATCTCTCTCTCGTGAGGTGGATGCTATGCTCTCCCCATCCTGCTGTCTGAGAAAGTCCTTCAGTATGACAACACATTGCCCAGCTGCTATCGGGGGAAATGGCAGAAAGGGCTGAGAAAGGCATGCAAAAGAGCTCAAAGAGTAAAGCAGGCTCCTTCCCCAGAAAAACAACATACACACCCAAGATGGGACATGGATTTATTCCCCCACTTCCTTGAGTTGATGAAGGTAACAGAAGCAATGATACGTTATCTCATGGAAATGGTGAAAACAAAGGTGCTTTGGGCCTGCTTGTCTTCAAGGAGCAAGGAGTGCAGAAGGCAGGTGGCTGGAGGAGCAGCTCACCCGTAACACTGCCTGAGCTGGGCTGGGCACTGCATGTCACCTGCTCCTGATGTCAGGCTCAAAACCCTTCAGCTTATTGTCTTTTATTTCTCTTCACTGGAAGGATTTCTCAATCACAGCAAAGTGTGTTTTGGTGATATTTTCATCCCTTGGTCTGACAACATGTTGACAATCTCACTTCCTACCAACTGCAACACTGCAATTGCTTAATGCAGAGTGTTGTCACATTACTAGTTTATCAGACAGAGTATTTCAAGTTTTTAACCTCTCATTCAAATGATTTGATGAAAATGCCAGGATAATTTTCTTGCTATAGCCATAAACATCAGGTGCTGTGCAAGTTTCAGTCCAAACAGCCTAAAACCCCATTTATTTCAATAAAATTACCATCCAAATTTGTATCTTTTCATTTAAGAATGTGTTCACACATGAAGGAAATTAACTGTTTTCAGATAAAATTACTTATTGTCAGCAAATGACTATTATTTTGACTTGCATTAACAGTTGCTAATAATGCAAGATGGGGAGGGAGAGGCACATGTGTCTGTACCAGCTGTTGTCTCACTCTTATCCAAAAAGCACAAAGAAGCTGCTGGCAGTAATCACAAAAAGATTTTCTTTCTTCCTCTTCAAGCTCAAGTATAACAGCTGCTGCCTCTAGCAAGTGTAATGTTTGCCCTATTGATGCTCATCCCATACAGAGTTTTATAACAGACCAAAGAAAAATAACTCCCCAAAATGGTAGCAGTTGTGCAATGAATCAAACTTGTTTCCTATGGTTGGCACTCAAATAAGAAAGAAAACCAAAACCAAACTGGCCAAATGAAGATGTAATGGCCCTATGCCCAGACCTGTTCTGTATGAAAAAGGGCAGCAGCAGCAGAAATTATCACCCTGGTCTCTTGGTGGGGTACTTCCTCAGATTTTCCCACAAGTGGGAATTTTTTTTTTTATTTTTGGCAACCGAGCTGCTCACTTACTGTCATCAGCATCACCTCTGATTTCCCCCCATTGGCTGTGAGGTTTTAACACTGTACATAGCCTGCACAATTCCTTGTTTCTCTCCCTTTCATTTTAAGACCTCACCTTTGTCCCTGTATCTGTCTCACCAGTACATTGCACTGTACTGTCCAAAAAAGTTTCAGGCTGAGGTGAAATAATGTGTGTCAACTCACTGCAAAATACTCTTAAAAGAGATGCACTAGTATTGAGAACTTGGAATCCCCTCTTTAAAATCCAGCAGGTTAACCACAAGAGAACATACATAACTCTAAGTGCATGCTCAGGGACCCAATCTCCAGGGTAATGTTTCTTCAGATACAGCAGTACTTTTTTTTCTGGCAGACCTCATGGGCAGCATGGTCAAAAGCAAATTCTAGATCTAATACTCCTCCACAGACAGATGCTTTTGATTAATAAATCAAAAAATGAAGAGCAGCTAAAATCTGTAACATATGCAAGGAGCTAAAATAATTTGTGATACTTCGGGACAAACCTCATTCATTCAGAAGGGAGTAGGCTGGAGAGGAGGATACACACTCCCATGATTTAATTTCAGCTGAAGTGAGAGGTGCTCAGCTAGCATGCAAACTTCAGCAGCATAATTTGTCATTCAACCAGAAGTCATGATTTGGATGTGGAAATGGCTAGGTAAATTCCAGTGACTTGTTTTTATGCAGAAAGAGATTGCAATATTGAATCTGCTTCTTAAAGCTTGAAAATCTGTGCAGATTTTTATTCTCCAAAGCCAGGGCCAAGTCACAGCAATTATTTTGGGGTAAAATTATCTGATGTGATCAAGGGCACATGTGGACTAGAAGTCAATGCTGCCATTTGGCCCTTCAGGAGGTCCTTGTCTGCTGTTAGCTTTACAAAGTACAGGGAAGGTGATGTTCATCATCCAGCATGAGCAGCTGCTGCTGGAGCTGTTCCTTGCCTGAAGTGCTGGTCAGCCAAGGGCCAGGAGTTCCTCCAAAGTATATTTAATTTTGCAGTGTAAGTTTTTGAGTATATTTCTTAAGAGGCAGTAGCCACTGGTATGAATAAATACACAGATCCACCTGCTAGCCAGTTTGAAGCAGGTCTGCTCAGATGCCAGGAACTGGGATAGCTGGTTAACATTTCTGGCTCAAGTTTTGATCTGTTGAATGAATTTTGGCAAGGCATTTCTCACTGTAGCTGCTTCCCTTCCAATTTGTCAAGGTGCAAACACTTTGTGTGACAGGATAAATGTAGTCTTGTCTTTATATGAAGCCTAATGAGATGGGACTCTGATCTCAGCCAGTGCCCCTAGACTGAAGTTGTTGAATTTAGATCTTTTTAGTTAGGTCCCTCTGGAAAAAAAAAAAATACTCGGAAGCCTGTTTGCCAGCAGCAGCAGATCCAGGCACCACAGTAAGACTGCAAGGAAATCTGAACTCTCCTCTTACAGGAGGAGTCACATAGCAAAACCAGGCAAAAGCTGCTCTCAGTGTGATCCCCAACCTGAGTCCTGTCACTGACTGGCATTGTGACATCAATGATACAAAGTGAATTCAGCTTGCTCACAACCAGTTTTGGATCACACAGCTGGTGGGTGAGGTGTCTGACAGGCCACATGCACTGGCTTCTTTCCTCTGGAGACCCCTGGCAGCTTTTAAATGTCCAAACCTTTTCCAAATCCTGTGAAATTCTAGAAGAAAATAATCCTTCATGGGAAGAAGCTAGACCATGCAGTTTCCTGGCACTCATGTGCCAGCCATGGTGCTGCAGCACGCAGTGGTGGCACCCAGGAGGAGGAGCTGGCTCTGGGGGAGGCACTGGTGGCAGGGAGGAGGCACCTTGCTCTATATCCTTATTCAGCTGTTGAAATAATTTCTACATTCATCCGCTGTTTGAGGCTCAGGATCAAGAAAATATATTGCTTCTTTGTCAGCACTTTTTCAGGGAACTCCATGTTTTTCCCATGGGCTGATGTTGGACTCCATACAACCTGCAGCAGAAATGTTTGCTAGCAAAAGGGAGAAAATAGTAAATATACCGCCCTCATTAAAAGGAAATGTTTTCCTACAATCATCAAGCAACACAAGTTGGCAAACACACTCATCTTAAATGCTCATTGTAGGGCATCACCATCCATTTATTTCCTGAAAGCTGTACTGTCTTGTGTAATTAACATGATACAAGCTGCTGGTGCAGTTTCTAGTGGAGGTGAGAAAACAATCCAGCTGATCCTTGCCTAGGGTGATGTGTTTCAGCAGAGCTGGTATGCCACAGAAGCTGGGTCTCTCTGGAAGGAAAAAGACCTCTGTCCAGAAAGCCCCTTGGAGCCCCAAGCAAAGAAGCCAAGTCTCATACAGGTCAGGTAGTACCAGTTCTAGGAGTTGTCCCAGCCATGCCAGGGACATGAGCCCAACACAAACAACACAAACCAACCCAGGCATTGCAGGCAGGGGCTGTTAGGCAAAAGGGAAAATCATGGGGACTACCCTCCACAGGCTCCCTTGAAGCCTGGCTGGGCATTTGCCCCATGCCTGAGGCTGCCAGGGAGAACCTCAAGCTGGTGCCACTCAGTTAATTTCCATAATGCCTCTTCCAGAAAAATATTTTTTAGCTTTCAAGTGGTAGAGTAGGGGAAGCTAAAAGGACTATTTTTTCACAGTAATTCTTTGTTCCAGCAGTTAATGAGCAGATTCAGCAGACTGAGTGATGTCTCCTCTAAATTGCTCAAACCAGAGGTCACAGTGGCTCTTTCAAGGGCACTGGCTTTATGTCAGCTGTCTCTGTTTGCAGAGGATGGATCACCTTAATTTTTCAGTACTGGTGGGTCACAAACCCAACAAGGCTCTGATCACTTTCTGCAAGGCACCAAGCACGCACTGACAAATGAGATGTCTTAGCACTTCTCAGGAGGTGATCAGCATCTGGCAAAACAAAAGGCTGCGGGGCTGAGCTATCCAGACAGCCTACACAACAATAAATTACACATTGAAGTTGCTGTGCTGGCAAATGCATTAGTCACCCACACTCAGCAGCGCTTCTTGCACAGCTGGGCACATTGACATTAAACCTTACCTGCACTGGGAAATGACTCTTTCTCTCAAATATTTTCAAGAGCCAGTCTGTTGCAGATGGTTTGAGGAAACACAGATATCCTGAGCTCTCTTGCACAAGGCCATAAGCAATTTCTATAATTTGCTTTCTCTGCTTCTAAAGGAGTTCCTTTAGAACTGGGTACTCTGTACTTTGCAAAAATCTGTCCTTGATGGTCATTTCAACATATATGACCACATTCCCTATGAAAAGAAGCCAGTCTGATTTTTTTTTCCAGGTTGAATTTTCCAGCATTTGGGGTTTTGCTACCTAAGTTTGGATTTAATTACCTACAAGTTTTCTAGTTAACTGCATTTAATTGCCTCTAAGTTTTCTAGTTAACACCTATTGGTACTTTGCCCTGAGGTCACACATGTAGAGGTTAATCACCAAAGAAAATGTCTAATACCAATAATGTCATAGTGATCCCCAGCTCAGCTTGTGTTGAATTAGAGCATTCCAAATCTGGACATGATATAAACCACCTTACACATGCAGTATTTGCACAGTGATAATGAGCTGTAATCAGCAGAGTGGTTTTGGTGCAAGTGGAACTGGAGTGTTTTTATTTTAGGCCTCAGAAAGCATCTGCAGGCTAGTTTGCAGCACCTCAGCATAGCAACCCACTTCTTCAGTTCAGTGCCCTGTTACTATTGCACTGCATCAACTGAGTTCAAAATCCCCCTGCACCAGAAATCACAGGGAATTTGTATTTCCAAGTTAGATTTTAAGACCTTATTCTTTAGGATTAATTTGTTCTTTTCCAAATGTGCAAGCCCATTATTCCTTTATTTCAATATGAAGGGTAATGGGGATTTGTCAGATCTGGAAGAGAGGCCAGAAAGGCAGTCAATAAATTATCTTTTTTATTTTGTGGGAAAAGCTTGATTTTGGATTACTGATCATTGGGATTTATCAACAAAAGCATAGGCATAAAAACCATTGTGCTCAAATAGTACAATTAATTTAGCCAGATTGCACATGTGCTTTGCAGGAAATTCTACTCCTTTCCTGTGTAAAGAAGTGTTGCTTGTTTATGCCATCAGGAGCAAACTCCATGTTTCTCAAGACATGCAATGCAGCCCAGGTGCTCTAGAACATGAAGCTCCTTCTCTGTTGGCTGGTGGGTACTCTCATTGTGTGACCTTCATGCTGCACGAGGAGGAATATCAGTTATTAAAAAGGCTGGGCAAGTTAAATACTGCTGGTGAACTTGGGAATTTCTTGTGTGGTCAGCTAACAAAACAACGGAGAAGAAAGAAACTTTCTGCTCTGAATTGACTGATGTAAGGCATGTCCACATCAGCTCTGCTTACCCTTGGTTTGTTTTTGATACATTGGTTATTTTAGACACATTGAAGCAACCATCTACCTTTACCTGCACAAACCTCAAAATAAACATAAAAGGAGGGATAAGCAAATGCAGGCCATGGACTTCTCTATGCAGAGTGCAGTATAGAGACTCCTGTGTCTGGGGAGTTATTTTGCCTTTCATTTCATGATCAGCATAGATAATTGGAAGGTTTTGGAGCAGTCTAATGAGCACAACATATGGGAGAAGCTCGCTTTATGGGGCTTTAATTGGCTATGCACTAAACAAGGGGGGTAACCACAGCCACTTCCCAGCTCTTGGTGAACAGAGCGATTCCTGCCAGCCATAGGCAGCTACCTAAAAGTGAAACAACCTTTCCTTGCCACTTGTCTAGGTTCCCCCTAATGTTAGAGGGAGAACGAGGCACCCCAGAGGGTCTGACCTATCCAGGTATCTCTCCTACAGAGGACAAACAAAGTATGCTGAAGTGTATAATCCTTCCTCCAAAAAAAAAAAAATGGAGAAAAAGAAGCCAAGATGGCTTTAATTTATTGGCAGTGGTGCTGTAGGTGGGACAGGGGAAGGTACAGGGCACTGCAGGGCTGTAAGCAAAGGAACTGTGATTTAGAGATCAGTCAGCACAGTTGGAGAAAAACAGTCTATGGGCACGCTTAAAGTCAATACTTGTCTTTCATATAGCTGAAGTCAGATGAGATAAATCCTATCATAATGACCAGTTTGTTTCTAGAAGAAATAATCTCCCTTGAAGATACATCTGCATTCGTTCTCAGCCTTGCTATTGCCAGAACAATATTAATTTTGGGTTAACACGAACTTTTTTGCATTATGAAGAAATGCACTGACTTTAGGGGAGGAAAAAAGGCTTATGTGGGCAATGCAAAATATTTGAAATCCCTCATTTCCCCACTTTTGACTACTTTGTGCAGATTTTAATAAACGACATGATGTCCATAAATTATGAAATTAAAAGCCTGAATGGCATTAGTCAAGCTACAAATATTACTCAGAGGTTCCCACCTGCCTGAAGCCAGACCTTGCAGTGTTTGTCTTCTCTCTGCTGCTCGTTTAGGAGCACATGTACGCAAACTAAATGTTTGAGCAAGGACAGGTCTTCCAGTGTCACAGCTCACACCAAACCCACTAGCCACAGAACTTCCCCAATTGCTGCACACAGCAGAAGGACGACAGAGGACCAGAACAATGAAACTCTTTCCTGTCCCAATCTGATCAAAGGGAAGAAAAGCCATGTTTTCAGTCTGCAAGGGGAAGACATCTAGGCTTCAGAGTACCACAATGGAAAGAAACCAAACAATCACAATAAAACATAAAAAACAATTCCCAAACTGAGTAATATGTAATGCTATAATGCACAAAATGCAGCTGGGAATAGCTCTGACAACCAAGCTGTAACTTTTTCTACAGGAGAAACAGAGATGTGATAATACTCAGTATGCTGCTCAAGAATGCAGTTTTCAAGGTCTCCTAAGGTCCCTCTTTTTCTGTTTAAACTGAAATGCAGACATTTCTCTCCCTCCTTTTTTTTGTGACTGCATGGCTCTTCTGCAACTGCAGTTTCAACCCAGCCACCACTTAATTTTCTCTTTCTCTGGGAAATTCTGGAGTGCCTCTCTTCATATTAAATTATTGCTGCTCTAGTGGAGAATAGAAGAGATCCCGTTATATTATGTTCGGTTCATTAAGTTTCTAATTACTTTGATTTTGATATTGAAAAGCTCTAATTAATTCTTTTAATGTGTAATATTATTAAAGCCCTACAATTGATTTAATACAATTTTAAAGAAAAAAATAGTAAATACTTATTCCCAATGAAATATATAGTAGAATTAAAGGATGAGAATACTTAAATATTACTTAAGAGTAAGAGATGTATAGAACTAATTGCTAGTATGTCATAACCAGGCATTCTGAGTCCAGAAAATTAAATTAACATCAGAGTCTTAAACCTTACAAAAATCTCAGCCAAAACAATTCTATCAGCTGAAACAATTCACAGTGAAACCTCTCAAAAAGCCCAAACACCTGCTTTTGTGTCTAAGTCTTTTTAATATTTGGCTTTAAAGACACCACATACATTGTCAAAATAGATTCCTTCTGTATAATTACTGAAAGGCAGTATTTAATCCTTGTTTTTAAACTTGTACCCTTGTAATTTGGATAAGTATAACCACGTTGCTGAGCATCCTGTCTCTATAAACAATCCTGTGCTTGAAAATAATCATTACACCACTGTAGCATCTTCTTCTTTGTTTCACCTTCACAGCCCTGATCCATGCCGACAGTATGAACTTCATTTTAACACAGGGCTTTCTTCATCTCAGTATTTGCTTACTTTTGGTACAGCTTACTGAAAATGCCAGACCACGAGGAACAAGAAGTGCTTGTAGAGGATGCTACTGCACGCTCTTCTTCACAATGATTTGAAAAAGACATTATCAAGTATGCAACACCTTCCATTTTAACTTTTTGAGGAAGAATCACAGATACTCAGATGCAAGACAAAGGCAAAAGTGGATGCCCACTGGATACACCAAAGCAACAGCCGCACCACAGTGCTGGGGCAGCACAAAGCAGCAGAGTGCTCGTGGGTCTCACCCATAATCAGATATCAACTTATTGACCTGGAAGAAAGGTTGTGCTGCCCAGGATGCCACCGGGGAGCCAGAACCCCACCTCCAGCTCCTGTAATTCAAAAACTGCTTCTGTGGTCTTCTCCCAGCTTTCCCAGAGCAGACAGTCTGACTCAGTGGGGAAGGCAGCAGTGCTGGAGCCCTTCCTCACCCAGCGCTGTGTTCCAGGCTTCCCAATCCTCTGGGGAGGGGCATTGCCAGGGCCAGGTACCCCCATGGGTGCATCAGGACCCGGTGTCCAGACACCTGCAGCCAAACTGGTGCCTGAGCCTGGGGAGCTCCACTTCAGAGCTGCTGTGCTGCTGCAGCTGTGACTCCACTGGTTCCCAACCCAGCCTTAACAGCCAGACTTGGCAAGCATTAACTTCACTGGGTAAGAACATAAGCTTTCTAATACAGCTTGTCTGTCAGGTTTTCAACAATCTTAACTGCATGAAACCTGATGACATCCAATACACCAAGCAGCCTAATTTTTCCAGCTCAGCTGAACGTTTGCCATTTGCATATACTTTGCATACATTTTCAGCTGCAGCATCTTCCCTCTTTGCTGCATCTTCCTTCCTGCTTCCTTCTCTATTTGCACAACATCTCACTGCTTTCTTCCTGTGTTTTGACATTGCAATCTCCTCATCTCAAACCCACTTCTACTTATCTCTCTCCCAGTCTTTGCTGGTGCCACAGGCACAGAGCCCTCTTTGGTTTTGTCATCCTGCTCCTTTTCTTGCTGTTGGTTCCATTTTTTCTCCTTAATTGCCTCATGCTCATTTTACCTTGTTAATTGCTCACTCTTCTCTGGCTCTTCTCATTTCAATAAATGCAACTGTTAATACTCTTATTGTTTACAAACCACCAACTGCTCCATCATTCCCCTCCTCAGCTGGACAGGGGAGAGAAAATATAATGAAAGCTCATGGATCGAGATAAGGACAGGGAGAAATCACTCACCTGTCACTGTCATGGGCAAAACAGACTTGATTCAGTGAAAAGGAATTTAATTTCTTAAAAATAATATCAGAGTGAGACAATGAGAAATAAAAGCTAAATATTAAAACACCTTGACCCCACCCCTCCCATCTTCCTGGCTTCAACTTCACTCCTGATTTTCTCTACCTTCTCCCCTCTCTGCAGCACAGAGGGATGGGGAATGGGGGTTGCAGCCAGTTAATCACACATTCTCTCTGCTGCTCCTTTCTCCTCAAGGGAAGGACATTTCACTGTTCCCCTGCTCCAGTGTGGATTCCCTCCCAGAGGAGATAGTCCTCCACAAGCTTTTCCCATTACAGCTGGTCCTATAGGAGGTATCTAAAGCCAGCCAGGACAGGCACTCAGAAAAAAGCTAGCTGTTTCCTTTCCCCACCTAAAAAGGGAGTCCAGCTGAATGGATTGTACTGTAGACACTTAAAACTGGGCAAGATGAGTCCTTGCCCAGCTCCCTGATGCCTGCTCAGATAAGCCTTGGTGTCAGTTGAAGCTCAAGCTTGGCTAAACCAGCCCACTTCATCCCACAGCCCCTCAGCTGCTGTTTAGGCCAACGTTCACATATGCCTGTGACGGGGGGACAGCTTTGGCCCAGACTTCTCCTCGTGTCCTTATTCAGATCACACCCAAACCTTGCAAGCCTTCTTCTACAAATAATTCCTGACACGAAGCCCTTCTGTCTCCATGTGTGGAGCTAGGCTCTCACCCAGGCTGAATTGCCACTTGGAATTGTGCTTACTGCTGAAACATTTGTCCTTCTCTCAATAAATGCAGCCCTGTCCTGCACATAATCACTCTACATGTCTTTGCAAAGGATATGGGTCTAGCTGGTCCTCTGGTGCTGCCATGCCTATCTTTGCACTTCTCCCTTAGCTCCCTACTCTCTGTCTCATCAGATGAGAGCTGCTTGTCCTCGCTTTCAAGCCCTTCCATAGTCCACCCCAGATCTGTCTCTCTCACGCACAGCCTCTCGTGTAACAGAGTCAGCTCTGCCATCACCCACCAGCTGGTGACCAGGGCCAGGTTTCCTTCTTTGCAGGCAAATTCTGCCTCACCAACACCCCGTGACTTGTGCACAGCCTCCCCCTAAGGTCAGGGCCTGGGCTGGCCCGTGCAATCTTGCTTGGCATGGTGGGTTCCTTCTCCATGACCTGTGCTCTCGTATGATACAAATTAATAGATCTAAAATGGCAACAGCAGCCACCAAGTCACAAAAGAGTTTTGCATAATAATATAAAGAATGGTGATTCAACATTAAGAGGCATAGCTGTAATTTAGGGATAATGTATGCTGGGAGAAATTAAATGCCTTTGTCATCCCTTTGATGATGCTGCCACTTAGAAGCATTGCAAATTTCATAGAATCATAGAATGGTTTGGGTTGGAAGGGACTTTAAAGATCATCTCATTCCAACCCCTCTGCCATGNAGGTTTCCTTCTTTGCAGGCAAATTCTGTCTCACCAACACCCCGTGACTTGTGCACAGCCTCCCCCTAAGGTCAGGGCCTGGGCTGGCCCGTGCAATCTTGCTTGGCATGGTGGGTTCCTTCTCCATGACCTGTGCTCTCGTATGATACAAATTAATAGATCTAAAATGGCAACAGCAGCCACCAAGTCACAAAAGAGTTTTGCATAATAATATAAAGAATGGTGATTCAACATTAAGAGGCATAGCTGTAATTTAGGGATAATGTATGCTGGGAGAAATTAAATGCCTTTGTCATCCCTTTGATGATGCTGCCACTTAGAAGCATTGCAAATTTCATAGAATCATAGAATGGTTTGGGTTGGAAGGGACTTTAAAGATCATCTCATTCCAACCCCTCTGCCATGGGCAGGGATGCCTTCCACTAGACTATTTGTTTATTAATACCTGAAAGTATTTTTTTTAAGTCAAAGAATGTTTTGACCACATTACAATATATACAATGAAAAGAGTAGCATTAGACTTGTACTTTTGACTTCACCCTTACTTTTTCTCCTTTCAGTGACTAACAGTGTAACATTAATTTTATATCAATTTGTTGGGTTTTTACACATAATTTCTTGTATGTAAAAAATAAGAGGAAAACTGCAGCTATATAAGGGGTAACATATAAGAAATTATATATTAAAAATAAGAGGAAAACTGCAGCTAAATAGCCTACTCCTTTAAATCCTTTTAAATGGGTGACCTAATGACTGGCCTTCCAGTACCCAAAGGGAACCTACAAGAAAGATGGACAGGGACTTTTTACGAGAGCATGTAGTGACAGAAGGGGATTAAAACTGGGAAACTCTTAGGATTAAAACTAAGAGAATGTAGGTTTAGATTAGATGGTAGGAGGAAGACTTTTACTGTGAGGGTGATGAGGCCCTGAAACAGGTTGCCCAGAGAAGCTGTGGATGCTCCCATTCCTTCCTCGAAGTGTTCAAGGCCAGGCTGAAAAGGGCTTTGAGCCACCTGGTCCAGTGGGAGGTGTCCCTGCCCGTGGCAGGGGGGCTGTAACTCGATGACCTTTAAAGTCCCTTCCAACCCAAGCCATTCTATGATTCAATGAAACACAGATAGACGAGGCGGGGGGGAGGAAGGGACATATGGGTGAGCGGCT
>VXAX01001178.1:0-23606 GCA_013399835.1 Leptocoma aspasia | reverse complement strand
CGGGCCGGGCCGGGCCGTGCCGTTGTCGCCGCTGCGGGAGGGAGATGCCACCGGCACCGGCACGTACCGGGAGCGCGGGCTCGGCTGGGCTGGGGGCAGCGGCGCGGACAGGAGGAGGCGGCGGAGGTGGCGGCAACGGCGACCCCCGCCCGCCCGTCTGCCTTCGTTCCTCCCTTTCTTCCTTCCCTCCCGTACCAGCGGGCACCGGGCGCTCCCGAGCCGCATAGGCCGGCACCGCCGCTGGCGCAGCGCGGGCCCGCGGGGGCCTCGGGCGGGCCCGGCCGCCCGTCCCTTATGTAAGTGACCCCCGGGCTGCGGCGCCGTGTCCGCCACACGTNATTCAATGAAACACAGATAGACGAGGCGGGGGGGAGGAAGGGACATATGGGTGAGCGGCTCCTGCGATGAGACGGACACAGGTAGGCAGGGCCGACCTTCTCGCTGCCGGGGGCTCCCCCTGGGCGGGGCGGGAGAGCAGNCCGGCCCCCGGCGGCGGGGGAGGCCCGGGCGGCGCGGCCTGGGCAGCGCACATGGGAGGCTCCGCTGCCGGGAGGCTCCGTCAGGCTGGGGGGCGTGGGAGATGCTGCGGCTGCCGCCGGGAGCTTTCCCTCCTGCCCGGCCGCTCGCGCACGCCCTCTATTCTCGCCCCTTCGGTCGTGTTTTTGGAGGGTTTTTCTTTAGTTTTTTTCCAATTCCGCCGCCCCCTCCCCCGCCGGGTTTCGGGGTTGTATTCCATGAGGAGGCGGGAAATGCGCTCTCTGCGTAGAGCGGCGATTGTGGGACGAGGGATGGGTGCAGTGGGGAGGCCACAGCTTGAGAAGAATCCAGTGCGATTTTTGGGGGTCTCTGGGTCTTTGCACGACGCAGAACATCGCGAAGCAGAGTTGCTGGTGGCTTAAACAAAAGTGCTCGGTGTCTTCCTTAATAAACTGTGAGTCCAGGTCTGGAGCTTCTCCCAATAGAATGCTTGGTGTCAGTCTTTCAGGTCTAATGATTGCTTCCTGATCGTGTCTGGGGAAGTTGGAGGAAATTGAGGGACTTGGTTGTGTCGGGATGGCTGCACCCCGTTTGGGGTGTAGGGCTGAGCGTGGCCGTGCAGGTGCCTTTGCAGGGCCCGTAGGTGTCTGGCTGGTTGTGTCAGCCTTGGCTGGCAGCTGTCCCATGTGTTTGGGCACACAGCTCTGTATCCTGGGGAGGACAGCTCCTCATTCACGTGCTGCCTCAGCTCTCCTTCCTGCATCGGTTTGCCTGGGATTGGCTTTTTCAAGCGTGATCAAGCTTCTATTCATTTTAAGTCTTCTGCCTAGTAAGGTGTCCGACGTAGTTTTGGAGAAACAGTGGTGACAGGCCTTTGCTGGTGTGATGTTGGTTTACTGGTGTGGTGGAGAGAATAGAATCCCTAAATTGGCAGGAGAGAATCACCCTGTTGCATGGGCTGCAGGTGTTTCTGCAGTTGATCTCGTCAGGTTGCTGGTTGTAAAAACCTGTTGGGGAATTAAATGTTCCAAGTCCATCTGGATACAGCCTTGGGCAGCCTGCTCTAGGTGATGGCTTGAGTAGGGTGTTAAGAAGAGGTGACTGTAGGTGATTCTGGCAAGTCTTTTCTCTTCGATGTGATTCTGGAATTTGTGCTGGAAGGGCCAGCGGTGGGATGGCATACCAGTGGGATATGCTGGAAGTATCTTCCAAAATACAGCAGCAGAACAAAGGAGCAAATACGGAGATGAGAGATGGCAGCAAGGTCTCTCTTTTGATGTCAGTGAAGTCAGCATGTCCTGTGAAATCTTGTCTTCAGCTGTGACTGACCATATTTTTAGCTTTTTTCTTCAGTGAGCCCGTAACGTTGTTGGCCTTTTAAACTGATCTTTATGTAATACCATCAGTCAAAACTGACATCTCAGAACTCTGACTTGGCTGTATGTAATTCTGCTTGAACATGCAATTTCTCTTTCTGTCTCTTTTCCCTCCTTCCCTCTTCCCCCCTCCCAAGCTTTTTAATCCAAAAATTTGTGACATTTCTGTCTTTGGAAATAGTTCATGAAAATTTATGACATTTCTGTCTTTGGAAATAGTTCATGGTGTTTGGAAGTGATAAGTTCTTAGGGTGAAAACGAATGGTCATTTTGGCAACTTGCACACAGACTGCATTGCTGTAGGATACAGCTGGGAGGTTGAATTCTGGTTTATTCCTGAAAATGGAGTAAGCATGTGACATTTTTCCCTAATCTGATTTCCAACAGAAATAAGAATGTGATTGTACTTACTGTTTCAAAGAGAGCTGAAATGCAGTTGCTGTTGGATATATCTCTTAAAGTTGAGAGGCTTTGTGCCTTTAATGTAGATCTAAGTATTTCCCCTGTGTTTTGATTTCCTAGCAATTCTTGGTTTAACTTAGCAAAATGATGGAAGGAAAGCATCCTTATAGAGAGGTCAGTATATATATTGTTCATAATTAGTTATAAAGTTTATCAGCCTTGTTCCATGCCTGATTGCTAAAAAAAACAAAGAGGTGTTTAAAATGGTCATCGCCTTACTGGAGGAAACCTGAGCATGCCTGATGCTCTAGTATTTTCATTTTCTATAAAAATGGTTCAGGTCTTGGAGTTCTACTTATTTGATGGTTCTTACTGGTGTCCGTGGACTAACTCCTTTAATACTGTGGGCAGGAGTACACTGTGTTAACACATGAGCTTTCCATCAGGGAAGAATTCTTTTTGGTGAGCAGTTTGTTTTTTAAACTCAAATCTTCCCAGTAGAGAATGTTTCAATTTGATTTCCAGTTTGGCCACACAAGGTTCTGTGCTCTTGGCACAGCAGGTAGGCAGTGTCCCAGGCAGGATCACTCAGGGTGACTCATGGAGAGCACTCAGCTGAGAAGTTTCCTTGCATGCTCTTACTTGCCCTACTGCAAGATATTTGTTCACTCTTTTCTTAAAACTATCTTGCTGTTATTGTGGTATATGGTATTAATAATCATATACTTACCACACAGACATCTCCATCCTTATTTACAAAAAAAAAATTAGTCACTACAATAATTCTGGAATTTTGTGCTCTTTTCTAAAATTCCTTAATACATGTTGTCAGAGCTTTGTGCTTTGTTAGGCTGGAGAAATGGGTTGACAGGAACCTTATGTAGTTTAACAAGGGAAAGTGCCAAGTCCTGCACTGGGGAGGAACCACCCCAGGCACCAGTGTGTGCGGGGACCTGCCCAGCTGGAAAGCAGCTTGACAGAAAAGGCCCTGGGACACCCAGCTGGCCATGAGCCATCACGGTGCCCCTGCAGCAAAGAAGGCTGATGGTATCCTGCCTGGGCTGCATGAGAAGAACATTTGTCAGCAGGTGAAGGGAGGTGATCCTTCCTCTAGTACAGCACTGGTGAGGCCTCAGCTGGAGTGCTGTGTCAGGTCTAGGCTCACCAGACTCGCAAGATGAGAGATGAAGGCACTGGAGGAAGTGCAGCAAAGGGCCACAAAGATGGTTAGAAGAGATTGGAGCAGCTCTTCTCTGAGAAAAGGCTGTGAGACTTGGACTGTTCAGCCCGGAGAAGAAAATGCTCAGGGCTTCTCATCAATGCACATAAATACCTGAAGGGAGGGTGTAAAGCAGATGGAGCCAGGAACATTCCAGTGGTGCCCAGTGACAGGACACAAGCACACAGTGAAACATTTCAAAGATGCTATTCATCAGCCAATGTGTCTGAATTAGTATTTGGTGTTATGGGTTACTCCTAAAATATATCCACTAAATGGCAGTTAAACTAAGCAAGAATGCTGGTCAAATTGTGAGGCCTTTTACTCTCTGGAGCCTCTGGATACAGTGCAGAAGTTGTCACTTGAAACTGATGGCAAGTGCCAAAAGAGAAACTCAGCAAAACTACTGCAAATAAGTTGTCCCACTTGGAACCTGATCTGTGCTAGTAGTGAATGCTGGCAGAGTGGTCAGGCTGGCTGGCTGCAGTACTGGCTTTGCCATCAGCAACATTTTTTTCAAAATGTTGACTTGTGCTTAGTGCAGGACCCTGACTTACCTTTCCTGTGCTTCACGTGCTCGTTGTTGTCCTGCTGGCAGCAGATGGAGGAACACAACCCAGCACTAGTGACTTGAGTAGAATATCTTGAGATGTCATGAAAAAAGCAGTACTGTTTGAACAAGACAGTTGAATTTGTCTTGTCTTTCAGAGGCCTTTTCTATAAGCCAAATGACTTGAAACACATAGATACTTAAACTAATTTGTATTTCCATGCATATGGATTATCTCATATTTAACCTGTTTAATCCTGTAAATCTGCTCAGCTCTTCAGTTTTTCTAGAAAAAAAAATCTGTCTTGACATACTGAAATGTGAGCTCTTGTGGAGCACCTGTATGAGCATGAAACTGTCTGAGAGGCCTAGAAATTTTTTCTCTAATGCTACAGAGATGTGATAAAGAAAGGCAATAGGAAGGAAGGGGCTGGAATAAGAAATATAAGGATTTCAGCAGAGAAAAAACCCAATATTTTGAAGTGCTGTGTTACATTCACCTCTTAAGTGTATGGAAAAATACTTCTAATTGATGAGCTATGAAAGTCAGTATTACTATGAAAGTGTTAGCAGTATGTTTTCTGGAAGAATTTGAGGATGAATTAAGTCAAGAACTTCGTATTCCTGAATGTCAAAAATTAACAGGCAGAAAGTAAATGAGATATGGCTGATCTGTGACATCTACTAGAAGACAACTGCCAACCAATAAAAATGTATTAAAACAAGGGAAAGGGCAGAGTTATACCTCTTACCAAGAAGCTTTTTAAAATACGATTTTTCTGAGATCGCATCCTGCTAACCTGTATGAGTAAGCTTGAACTTGGTGTGTTCTCTTGCCTGTTATTTATCTTGTCCATCCCTCTGTGTCCCTTTTGGTTGGTGGTCTTGTAGGCATCAGAAAAGCTCAAGATTCTCCTTTTGCTCTGCTGTGAGATGAAAAACTGTCCCAAGTGCCATTTGTTTTAAGCAAAAAAGCTACAGATGATGTATGGGAGATTTGTTACTGCATACTGATGAAGCTTGGGTCAGTCTCAAAGATATTTATGACTGACACGGGAATATTTTTTCTCTTTTTTCTTTATTTACAGTGAAGAATGCGAGACCTAACGGCTCAGGTGACGAGCAGTCTGCTGCAGTTTCCAGAGGTGACTGTTGAGGCACTTGGGGAAGATGAGATCACCCTAGACTCGGGGCTGTGTGGGAAGTTTTCTGGAGGTGAGCATTTTTCTTTACATTTGGATTTGGTATAAAGTTGTTACTGCCTAAGCACAGGGTCGTAGCATCAGGTTGGTTCTGTTAATTAAAATGCATCAGGTTCTGATAGTGCTAACGGGATAAGTTAACAATTAGAAGTGCTAAGCATTGAAAGTGCAACAGCCTGCTCCATTCCTGTGCTATTGAAATAATATATCTGACCATGCCCTCCTCAGTTTTGAATGAAATAGAAGGCAGTTTTCAAGGAAGAAATAGTGTTGTTTTGGGATATATTCTTTTTACCAGATCAAGCTCTACCTCTGTCATAACATCCCATGCAGAAATAGTTACAGAGACACAATATGCTCCTTTTCCTTCTCTAGTCTAAATAAAAGAATGGAAAGAGGACAGCTCTCTTAAGCACTGCCCATATATTTCTGAGGTATTTAATAGGATGCAGATGAGGACCCAGTGAGAGTTGCTGACAAGAGCTAAGCAGATTAGGCAGTTGACTTTCTAGGTGATCTGAAGGTAGAGCTGGATGCCTGTCTGACGTCTGGGCTTCTGTTCAGACCAGGTAGAATCTTATCTACCTGACTGGACTTGCAGTAATGGAGCTAATCCTTCCTTTGAGCTTGAAGTTCCTCAGTAAAGGAACCACTGTTAAACTCTTCAGTGAAACAACACTTGTTAAATTCTTTCTGGGATCAGCACATGTAAAAGTTGAAATTGTGCATGCAGTGGCCATTTTAAGATAATTTCCTGTCCAAAACCCCTGCCCCGAGTAGTTGTGTCAAAGCAGTCAAGCAAAATTCTTACCTGGAAATGAATTGGTTTAGGTGGGCTGTATTTGAAGTATGCTTTGAGACTTGTATTCCTGTACATATTTGGGTGTTTTTTAGCAAAACCAAGCCAAGTACGGTGTACAGACTAGAGCTCAGTCTACTGTAATCTATCCAAAACAGTCAGCGTTCTTGAGTGCAGGGAATGAAAAGTACAAATGCAAAAGAATGGGGTTCCTAATTTTAAGAAGTATTGTTTGCGGGTTGCAGTGGGTGATTTAAAATAATTGTCCAGGTGTGGGTAGGTTGGCCTTCCTCCCTTTGGTGCATTTGAGGGCAAGGCCCGGTGCCAGCGCTGTTGTTGCAGTTGTTCTGCTGGGCATTTTCTGAGCAGTGTTTCTTTTCCCGTGCAGGCAGGAGTGGCCTGGCGTGGCTGGCGTGTGGCCCCCAGCTGGAGGTGGTGAACTCGGTGACAGGAGAGCGGCTCTCTGCCTATCGCTTCAGCGGCGTGAGCGAGCAGCCTCCCACCGTGCGCGTGGTGAAGGAGTTCTCTTGGCACAAGAGGACTGGACTCCTGGTTGGCTTGGAGGAAGCAGAGGGAAGTGTTCTCTGTCTGTACGACCTTGGGATCTCAAGAGTGGTTAAAGCAGTTGTTCTTCCAGGAAGGGTATGTATATTTTTGGAGAAATGAAGGTTTTGTGTTGTTTGGTGCTGCATAATCCTGTTGTTTGGTTTTGCATAATCCCGTTTCAGGAAAAGCTCTTACGCATCTCTTTGTACGACTTATCCTTTTTATATTGCATTAACATATTGTCAGTTCAGATTATCCAGTCATGGGAGCCTTGATGTAAAATCTTGGACTTAGCAGTAGCGTTATCTTCTGAGTTTACTGAGTAAAAAAATATTGTAGAACACATAGTGATGAAATTCTCCACTTCTAGAAAAAAAGGCATTGAAGACTTCTTTTTTCAGAGCAAAAAAGAAAACCCCACTTAAAGGGTCTGTAATATACCTTTTCTAAATGGCTAATTTCTGTCAGAAATACTGTCCTTAAAGTATCTCACACTCCCATCATTGTGCTGTTAATGACTTCGACACGTTCCCATCAATTTCAGACTAGGAAGCAAGTGACTTGGGGACAGAACTGATTTTTCTGTTAACTTAAGATTGGAAAAAAGATTTTAGTGAGTTATCTGTCAGATTGTTGGCAGATTTACTTTCAGTCTGCAGTCCTTGAATCTCGGCTTATTGAATATAGTGTTTGTGTAGATGGGATACAGTGGTGTAATGTCGATAATTTTTTCTGCCTTCTGTAACCCTTGAACTCAAATGATGTAGTGTCCCTGTGTCTCATTAATATTATGGAAACAAGAATCAGATTAAGTTATCAGAGCATCGAGATTCACTTTTTTATCGTCTTAGAATCTGCAGCAAATAAATACTTTACTACTCAGCTTTCCCTACCATTATTTGGTTTGACTTGCTAGAGTACAGGTGGAAGTGTTGTTACTAGTAGTAGTAAGCATTTGTGTTGTGAATAAGTTCTAAAGATATGAATCAAATCAGTGTTCCAGTGTGTTGTTTTGCTATCTGCTCAAGTTGTAGATGGAAAGGCATGCTGTGTGCTAGCATGAACATATATTAAGTAAATTATGTTTTGGTAAGTGATGTTGGTGTGTTAGGTTTTATTTCTTCTATCTAAGTAAGCTAGGAAAAGCAAAGGTTAAAAAAGTAAGGATTATATTGCATGTTGAATCCGTGACTGTGGAAGTGTTTTGAAATAGAAGCTATTTCCAGCAATCAAGTTGTATTAGAGAGTTGTTCTATACCACAAAAACTGGTTCAGGAGCAAAGATGATGAAGCCTTGCAGGAAAGAGTGTTGGCTGTTGTGTGATGAAGGGTAGGAATTTTGAAATAAAGCCAAAGCGGCTCTGGAAGTTTTGCTGTTTGCCCTGAAAGCTCTTGATGATTACAATTATGTTTGGTCTGTTGCTTTCGTTTCGCTTCCTATGTCTTTGGTATTGCATTAGTTAAGTCAGCATAGTCAGGACACAGGTATTGCTAATTGGACTCTTTCAGGCTGTGAGTGGGAATAAGGGTAATCAAAAACAAGTAGATCAAACTTGCACTTGGCTGCTGTCCGTATGTTTTGAATTCTTCAAAAACTCATATTTGTACATTATGTAATGTATAGTTTGGAGGGGTTGATCTGTGTGAATGTTTATCTGATTTTCAGATTGATTATTTTTAATGATAAAATATGGATCTTAACATCACTTTCTGCAGTTTTGTCATTACTCTTTTAAACCTTTAATGAGCGCTGTGTTTTTGGGACTATTTTCTCAACGGGTATAACTTCTGTGGACAGCTAAATTGTACAGTTTAACCTAGAGCAACTGTGCTCCAAGGTGTCAAGTTGTTAGGGTTTTAATACAGGGTGTTTATTGTGACTCTGTGACTGCTTTTTCATGTAACAGTGGATATTGAGTCATTCAGAGAATAAAGAAATGAGTTAAAAAACTAAAACTCTGGAGCCTAGAAAGGAATTTTGGTATAATAGTTTTACATGTGTCTCTGAGTGTCTCTCGATGCCCTCTTGATAAATGTATGAAATGCAGCAGGAGACTGCTGCATTGATGTTGATGAGTATGATTTGAATTGGATTCTGAATTAAAACATAAACTACATCAAATTGGTTTATAACAGTTGCATGTTTCAGAACTGTTGCATGGTATTTTCCCAAATTTTCCTGGTTTGTATGAGGGAGAAGGGCAGCATTCAGATTCAGTGAGCTGAGAAAAGTTTTCTTTGTTCTTTCCCAGGATGAGTTGGCAAAGCACTAGGAGAACAGGAAAAAGTAGTGCATAGCATAGTGGAAAAATATGTCATTTCAGGAGATTCTACATGGAACACTGAAGTAACCAGGGAACATTTTTCTGAGACTGTATGCAAAACTAGTAAAGATTCATTTAGAGCCAGTTGTACAGTGAAAATAATACCTTGAAATTAAGTTAGAAGCAAGCCTTGAACCTCGGCTAATTGCGCAGCAAGATGTGTTCTGTTTCCTCATCATTGTCACTAACACTGGGAACGCAAGAATCCGAGTAATCAGAATACTTCTGTTAGTCCTCTGAGCAGTAGAGAAGATTAAAAATTTAATTTGAATCATAGAAATTCTGAAAGAAAACAAAGTTTCCTGTAGATATTTCTAAGATTGGAATTCATGTGTTCAAGATGAAAGGTGGATTGTGTAGCAGGTGGCCAGGCAGGGCAGTCATAAGCAAGCACTTGATATGGGAGAGAAGGAAACTTCAGGTGGCTTCTGAGTTTGGATATTTTCCCCCACTTTTGGGGGTAAATAACCTACATAAAAAGATGGACTACCTTGTGACTCTCACTTCTTTGCTTTGTTTCAGACAAACCTTTGTTGCTGATGTAAAGCTGTCTGCTTTCATGATGCTGTATTTGTAAGAGGCCACAAGATAGCCCCTGTTCTTGTGTTGTCCAGCTTTAGTGCAGGAGCCCTGGTGTGCTTGTGTCTCTGCTAGAGCAGTCAGTCTTGTCCTGTGGGTGCTGTGGGTGCTGAGGGGTCTGTGTTCACCTTGTGCTGAGGTCATGGGGAGTGCTTGGCCTGTCAGGGAGCAGAGAGAGTTCCTGCCTCAGGCTGAGCAAGTTCTTGCTTGGTTCTTGCTGTTGGTTTAGGCTGCCTTTTACAGTTTTCCTTACCATCTGTAACAGTGCTGGTGTGCATTTAAAATTTTTGTTGGATATTATCGGTCAAAGTGAGGACCAGCGTAGATTTTAGTAAGCCAGCATCTCTCTCCAACCCTTTCTAGGAATGTTTCATTTCCATGGAAGTGGTGTGTCTGCTGTACCCCACGGCCACTGCCTCGTTTGCCTTGCAGCCCTGGTTGATCTTCAGAATGCTTGGTAAAGAAGGCCTGGACAGTATTACAGTGCTGATGGGCTTTGAGTAGTGGGAGAACTACATCTAGCTTTGTCTTTCTTATTTAAGTCCTTCACATATGGTAAAGCTTCTAGCATGTAATTGATTTGGTTGTCAGTTGAGTGATTGATGTCTCTTCTTAGACATAATTATTTCTAAGTAGGAAATGGAAACTGGTAAGCTGTAAAGACAGAATGCGCCATCTAAGTGGAGGGAGCTTTCTATTAATTTCCTTTTTTTCTTGATGTAATAGGGAATGGTACTTTGTTTTTAAGTCTTATGAACCTGCATTTTTTTTCCTGTATCTGATGTGGTAATGCTGGCTTCCCCTCTGAGGATTACTCCTGAGCCTGTCAAAGAGCTTTGGTATTAACCTGCAGTTCCCTGCAGGTGACAGCCATCGAACCCATCAGCAATGACGGCGGAGCCAGCGTGAGCACCCGGCACCTGCATCAGAGTCTGCGATGGCTCTTTGGAGTGGCAGCAGTGGCCACAGATGTTGGCCATGTCCTTCTGGTTGACCTTTGTTTGGATGATTTATCTTGCAGTCAGAATGAAGTGGAAGCGTCAGGTAAGCTGCAGTTTTTAAACTTGAATTTAGAATTAGGAAAATGTGTTTGTTTCCAAAACGCAGCTTGTATCCCAGTGAAGATCCCAGCATGCTGCCTGACTACTGACATTTCTGCCATTGCTGACTGCTGATTGCAGATGGCAATTTGACATCATAAGGTCCTGAACTGGTCAAAAAATGGGAGTGGCTTAATACTCCTCCTGCTATTGAGAAGGCCTCTTGCTGCCCACATCCCTTTGTCCCTGTGATTCCTGCCAGTGGGAGGTAGGAATTTTTCCATTTGAGTCAATGCAGCTGCGTGTCAGAGGTACCATAATTCTTGGGTGTGTTCTCCTGTTTCCATTAATGACTTGAGGCAGGCTTTAGGCTTGTGCTTTAAAATAAATCTGGTTTATCAAAAATCCTGGATTTGGGTGAATGAATACTGCAGTTTGTACTTTCAGATTGCATACACTGTTCTGGGTGTTGTAATTACGAGTGGCTTCAGGAGATCATGTCCCTTCAAACAGCTTCCTCATGAAGCCCAATAAAGGAATTTGTCTACAGTGGTTACATTTGTACCCGGTTTTGAAATAGGAGTGAGAGTACCTGTCCCATTGGACAGGTGAGAACAGAACCCATTCTGTTCTCTGAATGGGTGCAGAAACAGGAATAGCAAAAAAAAAAGTGCTGCAGAAATTGATGTTTTGCTTGAAGAATTAGATTATACACGTTGTATGATCCCATCAGTTTAAAATGCAGCTGAAGTGGCATAATGCATTAATTTCTTGCCTGCTTTTACGTGTGTAGATCTAGAAGTTGTCACCAGAATTCCTGCTGAAGTTCCACAAAGAAGAGAAGCTGTGACCAGGGAAGGGAGGCATCTCTGTTTTCAGTTACGAAGTCCTTCAGGAACAGCAGTATCAACCCTGTGCTACATAAGCAGAAGCAACCAGCTCATTGTGGGTTTTTCTGATGGCTACTTGTCACTATGGAATATGAAAACTTTGAAGAGGGAGTAAGTAGACACTTCTTCTTGGTCACACTTGGAGGTGCAGGGGTTTAAATTTTTTGCTTCAGGAAGTCATGCAGGAGGGATGTGATAGAGCTGATTTTTGTAAGTCAATTTGTTCTGTCCAGTAGTATTTTGTCAACCCAGGAAATGTGTGTGTTTCCGTGAATGATTTTAGAAAGGTTCAGAATCAGTTACTGCAATTAGAGCATCCAGTTGAAGGCTTCACTATGTGAATAATGTGATTTTGGTGATAATATTCTTTAAAGTGTCCATGATGGATCTAGTGAGACATGGTAACTCAATAGCTGATCTGTGCCTGAAAACATATTCTTTCCTACAGTTCAGCCTTGATGGAAACTGGTGGTTGACTCATTCCCAGACAAGGATGCATATGTGAATGAAAGTTTGTTTGAAGATTTGGAGATCGGAATAAGGGATACATACATTTATAAGCAATAGTGAAATTTAGAGGTGATTTGAAATCTGCCACTTGTAATATATGACCACATTGAGATAGGTGTTACTTAAAGAACACTACAGTGCCTCACCAGAAACTACATATGTATTATGGATGCATTATGGATGTGTAAATAGACAGTGGATGCATAATTCCATACCAGGAAAAGATTGTGAAGGTGCAATTGAAGTTCAGAAGTTGAGAAGATAAATACTTAAGAAGTAGTGGCTTGTCTGTCATCAGTTGTTTTTAGATGGAGGTATGGCCATCTGTACTTTGAGGATAAGTATGCAAGCTGCTTTTTTCCCAGAAGATGCTTCTACCCTTCTACAAACAGCCAGAGCCAGCAGGCTCTCCTTTTTTCTATATTTTTCTGTTTAACCTGTAGGCATCACTCCCAGCTTGAAGGAGGAAGGATTCCTGTCTATGCAGTTACTTTTCAAGAGCCTGAGAACGATCCCCGCAATTGTTGCTACTTGTGGGCTGTTCAGTCTACACAACAAAGGTGAATAAAATCTTGCCACAAGTCACAGATTTTTTTTTTTTATATTTGTTCACATTCAGTTGCTATCTCTGTATTTATTTTGTTTACTTAACTGTACAGGACATGAAAAGTGTTAAGCTTATAGGATTTTTCAGGATTTTACACTTGCAAAGAGGGGTTGACTCTTTCCTACCTAGTGAAAGAAGGCAGAGGAAAGAGTGGCTGTATTTCTGTGCTTGCAGTCTCAAATGATTTCCCTTGTTTCTTGGTGATTGCTTCAAGATTTGTTTGGTATTCCCATCATGATATTCAGTACCATTTAAAGTGGTTTACGCTGCAGATGCAGAACAGTAAACATCATCAGCAAGCTACTTAATCAGCCCAGCTGTTCATAGACTGGCAGTCTTCTTAAGTTTGACTTAAAAGCAGTTTTCATGGAGAACGCTTTACTGTTGTGAGCTATTTCCAGCATTTCAGCAATTTTTTTCTCCGTGTTGCATATTAAAGCTTCCCAAACAAAGGTATAGTAAGAACTCGCCTCTGAAGCTGTTCATGTTGAAATTTCCTCCTTTCTGTTTTAGTGGCTAAATGTGACAAATGATTATGTTTTGGGAAGCAGTGTTTTTCTTTTCAGCAAGAGCATGCTCTTAAGTTAGTTTCAGCCTAGATCTAATAAAATGTTAGTGAGGATTGTAAAGCAGCTTTGTAATCAAATTTCCTCATTTATACCTTTTCCAGTGAAGGTGATGTTGTGAGTTTACATCTGTTGCAGTTAGCATTTGGTGACAGGAAACGCCTGGCATCAGGACAAGTCCTGTATGAGGTAAGACAGGCCTGTATGTGGGAAGATGAAAATAGTAATTTTGTCTAAGTAAGGATCAGTTAAGTTTACCAGATTAATATTTACCATGAGATATCAGTGAGACTTAAGAAAAAACTCTTTTGATGAGTCTTTTTAGGCTTTCTTTTGTCCATACTTATCAAAACAAGTCATAGAATCATGGAATGGTTTTGGTTGGAAGACCTTAAATACCATCTAATTCCAATCCCCTGCCGTGGGTATGGATGCCACCCACTAGATCAGTTTGCTCAGGGCCCCATCCACCATGGCCTTGAACACTTCCAGGGATGGGACATCTATAGCATCTCCATGCAGCCTGACCTCCAGATCCTCACCACTCTCACAGTAAAACATTTCTTCCTAACATCTAATCTAAATCTCTCCTGTTTTAGTTGAAAACCCCTTCTCCTTTGTCCTGTCACTATCTGCCCTTGTAAAATGTCAGTCTGCCTCTTTTTTACAAGCTCCCTTTATGTGCTGAAAGGCTGCACTGGGGTCTCCCAGGATGAAGTGGGACTTCTGGGCTGTGGGTGCATATTGCTTCTTGTCCACCAGAACCCCCACGTCCTTCTTGGCAGGGCTGCTCGCAGTCACTTTTCCCAGTCTGTAGTCATGTGTGGGATTGTCCCATNTGGTGTTCCCCAGGGCTCAGTATTTGAGCCAGTTCTGTTTGGTATCTTTTTTGATGATCTGGATGAACAACTTGATGAGCTAATAATTGTGTATTTGGTTTGTTTTGGAACAGTTACAATTTGAACAAGAAAAAGAGGCAGTATGATGAAAACCTATCACATGGATGTTTGCTAGTCTATTTTGTTTTTTATCTTTTCTAATAGTGTTGTTTCATGAGTGAAACAACAGAATTAAGCCAAAATAGAAAGTGATGTGGTAAAAAGAGCAGATATCTCATGTTTTCTACAATAAACAATTGTCTTGTCTTTGGNCCTTGCACTTGGACTTGCTGACCTTCATGTCATGAGATTCCCATTGGCCCACCTCTCAATCCTCTCCAGATCCCTCTGGATGACATCCTGGCCTTTTGTTTTGTCAACTGCACCTTTCAGCCTTGTGTCATCTGCAAACTTGGTTGAGGTGCACTTGATCTCATGTTTGTGTCATTGATGAAGATACTGAAGAGCTCTGGTGCCCACACAGGTTTCTGAGGGACACCACTCGACATCGGTCTGTGCCTGGAGATAGAGCTTTTCCCACAGCTCTCTGGCTTGGTCCTTCCAACCAATTCCTTATCCACTGAGTAGTCCACCCTTCAAAACTGTCTTCAATTTAGAGATAGTGATGTCATGAGGAACTGTGTCAAAGACCTTGTAGAAGTCTAGGTAGATGACATTGGTCAGTTTTCCCTCATCAGGTGTTTCAGTCACTCCATCATAAAAGATGACCAAATTGGTCAGACACAATCTGTTCATGCTGAAGCCATACAATTTTATACTTCAGTGTCATGTGTTCCAGCTAGATTCATCTGCAAAGAGCCCTTAGACATCTGATTCCTGAAGAGGAAATGGCTGTTACAAATGAAATTACTCTTAATTTAAACATGGCATGAATGGCACGTAGGAAGAGAAGACAAGGCTCTGAATAGCTTTTGTTACCAAACTGTAGATTTGAGGAAGCTTCTGTCTGTCTCCCTTTCTTACAATATGGTCAGGTATATCTCTTTATACATTTCTGATCTCTGTTTTATAATCTTGTTTTTCTTTTAAACTCTGTCAGCCTGACTTCAAATACACCTACAAAAATACCTACAGTGTCTCTTCAGCATTGATTCTGAAACTCAGTAGCTGTAAAGATGACTTTCTTAAGGTGTGGATGGGTTGTCTCTGAAATCTACTCTCAAAGCCAGCAGAAGATGTATATACAATGTACAGATGTATATACAATGTACAGTGGGATGATTTGGTCAGAAGAGTCTCCGTAAATTTTTAGAACTGGTTCCAGAGATGCTGTGGTATGGAATAGATAAAATATAGAAGAGATATCATTAGGTCTCAGATAATCTAACAGAGACAGGGGGCACCTGTATAATGTTTAATTCTATTCAGCAGTATGCACAAAAGTCCACCAAGATCTTTTTGATGGGAAAGTAATCTTAATTCACAGCAAGTCTTTACTCCTATTTGACACTTGCTCTTGTATGTTCTAAGTAGTACAAAATGAAATTGAGGTAATCCTTGGACCGTGGTTCAGATACTTTTTTTTTAGAGAGAGTTTGAGTTTTGGATTTTTTTAATGAGTTTGAATTTTATTCTTTTTTTCCTTTTGTCTGTAGGAAAGGGCCTGCCTGATTTGGGAGTGTTGCTTTTGAACAGATAAAGGTTAGGTGTTTGGAGAAGGTGGTGTTTCTTTAAAATACATCATCTATCATGGTGATGAAGTAGAAGTACCTTCGAGTGGTTCAACATGTCTGAATATGTATGTCATATCTTCATGTGCAGTTTTTAAATGACAGAAATACACAGTGGTCTAGAGGAACAGAACACCTTGGTGGTTGGAGATTTTTTGTGGTTTTGTTTTTTTAAAGGGGTTTCATTGCAGTTCACTCCTGCATCTTGTACTCTAAGCACTTTGGCAGGTTGATAGGAGAAAGTTTCTTTAATCTTCTCAAGATTCACTTTTGAATTTCAGTTTTGTTTTATCCTCTTTTAAAAGTTATTTTTAGCTACAGTCTTAGCAGTGACAAAGACAATACCTTTTACTGTGTGCTTCATTGGGGAGAAAGCAGTTGTCTCTATTTCTCTTGTGGCTACTACTTTTTTCCATCTGAACAATTTAATGTTAAAATGTGAGACCTTGAACTATTTGGCAGTTACTTGTCTTGGTTGTCTTTTCTGAACAAGATGTGACAAATGTCTGTTTATACCTCAGAGGGTTGAAATGTTTCATCAGTCTTTAAAAATGGATTTACTAGAATTTCCAGTTGACACTCTTTAAAAAAAAAAGGCACACAAGGTGATTAAAAAATGTTACTGTGTTTGTGACCCAGAAAACCTGTAGTGTAGTTAAAGTAAGACTTGGAACCTCCACAGACTATACAACCAGTAGTACATTCACAGGCATGTGTTGAAAGTTTATAACAGGAACCAGTCTTAGAAGGCTGTTGTAGAGGGCTGAACATCTGCACCCGCTGAGGAGGAAAGACAGGTTCTTCAGCTGGCTTACAGATAAACCACTTAATTGTGTACTTTCATGCTGTGACCTGATAGCATCTACTTCCAAAAATCCCCACAAAACAATTCTTAATCCCTCCCCAAAGGATGCATCATGACAGGATCTGTGCTCACCAGTGGACACTTAAGTGTTGGGATACTTCTTGTGGTCACAGGTGGGTCAGTATGACATGATGGCTCTCTGCCTACACGACTGAATCAAGCTTCTTGTCGGTCTTCAGTGACATAAAATTTAAGAGTTGTTCCCATTTTCCAGGCCAGGCTTGAGTAAACAAGGAGAAATTAATCTACTGCTGCTCCTTGTTCACTGAGTAGAAGTTCACAGGAGCTTAAAGCGCTTGTCTGCTTACATCAGTGCTGTACATCCCAGGAATCAGACTTCAGAGGCTATGAAACCATGCATCTTAGGCTTTGTATCATGGTAAAAGTCACAAATGGAACTTTTGGAACATGTGGCACTGTGTTTTTATAAACACGTGTCAGACTTGAGTCTCTGGTGCCTTCAAGGCTGGTTTAAATCTGCTCAGGTTAGAGAACTGAAAGACATGCTTAAATGAGACTTCCAAAGACCTCTTTTAGCTCATCTCAGCAGCTGCTGTACCTTGCAGATAAGTTCATGGTCATGGAGCATATCCTTACCTTTGTTCTACACAAGGCTTGAGTACAGTCTCTGCATTCATATCAGAGTCTGACCAGTGCAACTCCTTTGAAAAGTGTCCTGTTTAACTGGTCTGGAACATCATTGTGTGATATCTTCTGTGCACTAGAGCTCCTTAACTTAGATTTGTTTGCTCCAGTGTGGAAAACTTAAAATATGCAGCTTTGATTAGGAAGTTGTCTCTGGCAGGAACTATTTGGTATTACTTTCTCCTTCCCCTCTGCACTGAATTTATGTGGGAGTGGGTCTTCATATATGAATGAAAGCTGAAATGTCTAGTCATTAAAATTAATGCTGGACAGGTTTATGGAATTTTAGTACTTCATCTTGTGGAACTGTCTTTTGGAATGGTGAACTTCTTGTTCAGGACATCATCTTTGTTAAAATTTGTTTTAGTGATTAGTTATCCTACAGTGAAGATGAGGTTCTTTGCTTAGGCTTCATGTTAGTTTTTATGGTTTTGATTTTTCTTGTCTACCCTGCATATATCTGTTAGTTAGAAAATTCCTTAATAAAATAGCATGAACTGTGCATGCTTCAGAGCAAAGTTTGCTAAGGAAATGCTAATATTTGAAGATGTGCAAAGTATTTTCAGCCAATATCTGTTAAAATTTGATACTTCATTCTCTTGAATATCAAATGTAGTTTTTATTTATGATCAGAAATATGTTCATTAGAAATAAACAATACAATATGCATGTTATATTAGATATATACATTCTTTCTTAGTAGATCAAATGAAAATTACCTTCTTTTTTTTTTTTCCCACACAGGGTTTGGAATACTGTGATGAAAGGTACAGTTTAGACCTCACTGGTGGAATCTTTCCCCTGAGAGGGCAGACCAGCAATACTAAATTACTCAGCTGTCAGACCATAGAAAAATTTCGCAACCATGCTGATAGAGAGGACAGCGTTAATGAAGGTTTGTTCTGACGTGCCTGCCTGGTTATTCTCAACTACATGGGTTGGAAATCTAAGCAATGAATGCTGTCCTATAGCCACAGTCTTAAAGTCTAGCTGACCTTGTTGGGCTTACTAAAAAAGCCCGTGTGCTTAAGTTATGTGAGACTTCATATCCCTCTGAACATCATTCTTTATGGGAAAAAGTAGGTTTTATTTTATATTTGCTGAGATGCTAGAGCAGTGTATGGTGTCATCTGTATAAGGCTGGTCAGTCAGTTTGTTCTGCCAGTTGTCTGCATGGGACAGTAATACAATTCTTTCTATTGCTTAGGAATGTTACCTGAATTTATTTCTTCCTGATCAAACCTCTGGCTGCATCCATTTAGCACCTTGTCACTAGTGGTGTTCCCCAGGGCTCAGTATTTGAGCCAGTTCTGTTTGGTATCTTTTTTGATGATCTGGATGAACAACTTGATGAGCTAATAATTGTGTATTTGGTTTGTTTTGGAACAGTTACAATTTGAACAAGAAAAAGAGGCAGTATGATGAAAACCTATCACATGGATGTTTGCTAGTCTATTTTGTTTTTTATCTTTTCTAATAGTGTTGTTTCATGAGTGAAACAACAGAATTAAGCCAAAATAGAAAGTGATGTGGTAAAAAGAGCAGATATCTCATGTTTTCTACAATAAACAATTGTCTTGTCTTTGGCAGTAATCTCTCCTGACACCAGTGTGTCAATCTTCAGTTGGCAAGTGAATACCTATGGTCAGGGAAAACCATCTACTTATTTNTTTTATGAAAAGTGTGTAGGTGATGTGATGAAGGAAAGGGGTGTTGGAGGTTTGTCTTTCCAGAGAGCACTGTTTAAAAAGCATAAACTGGTGATAAGGTGACCAGGTGTGTCAAACGTTCCTTGTTTCTGCAGATGTGACGTGCTTGCTCAACTCGGGAGTTGTTCACATGACTTGCACCGGCTTCCAGAAGGAGGTGACTTTTTTTACTGTGTTGAGACTGTCAAGGGATGAACCTTTTCCAGCTTTTCTCTTGCAGTGCTTTGAGTGTCAGAGATCACTTTATGCTCACACTGCCCATCCACATGCATAGCTGCAGTCATATCCTGCCAGTTCCATGCAAATGGTACTGCTTTAGGGAAGCATGAGCAGGGGTTGAATGGCTAGAAAGGAAAGCAGCATTTGCTGTAGTAGGAAGGAAGAGTGTGGTGGAAGTTGGGGAAAGTGTTCACTTCTTTGTGGAGTTAGGGTTTTGACCCCTGATGAACTTGAGAAAGGGGGACAGCATGGAGAAAGGGAAAAGTGATTTAACTGTTTAAGAAGAAATGCAGTTTTTTCTCTCAACCTTGGCCAAACTATAACTTCTGAGCCATTGCACAACTTGTGACAAACCCTTTCAAATTAAGTTCCAGCTCACTAAATATGCCCATATAAATCATCTTCTGCACAAATGAGCATAGAGTCTTTCAAAGAGTGATTTGTAGTTGTATTAGTTTTAACTTCTACAGAATGTGATTTGCATCAATGTTCAGGGAAAAGCAAAGCCTATGTATTCACAGAGAGGCTGGAAAATACTTTCTTGCCTTCAGCATTGCAAGGGTTTTTTCTTCTATAGGATGCTTTTTTAGAAACTGGAACTGTTAGTGTGCTGCTGTCTTTAAGACTTTACATACACAGCAATCCTTACTAAAATTGCTAACCTAAAGCCTGCTGCTACTAATGCAGCTTTTTGACAGTCTAAGTGATCCAGGACCTTAGTGACTGAATGCTGTCTTAACCTGTGTGTTTTGATTGACGTTTCAGACCCTGAAGTTTTTGAAGAAATCTGGTCCTTTAATAAGTGAAGCCATCCGTGACAGCTACACTCGGTGTCTTGTAGCTGGCTTGCTGTCTCCAAGACTGGTTGATGTCCAGCCATCCAGTCTGAGTCAGGTGAGTGTACGTTGGGGAATCCAGGAGGAAATACATCCATCTTGTCTGAAGGCTGTAGAGGCTATAAGACCATGATTTTTGATTCAAGCTGCTCTGACAGGCAGGTTTTGACATATAGTTAGCAGAAGTAATAATATTCTTAGATCCAGTCTTCTGACTGGGAACAGCCCTGAGAGGTCTGTCTTTAGTGACCTGTCTGTGAATTCCATGCCCCAGGTCCACATGTGGAAGCATTAAGCCAGTGCTGGGCATTTGCATCAGAAAGCAGCTTTCCCTGGGAACAGCCTTCATCTTCTTTATGCCCTCAGTGTCTCAGAGGCTTGGGTGCAGTGCAGTAGGTGGCCCTGAAGGTGCCTCCCTCAGATGTGCACTATTGCAAACACCAGCTTGCTGCACTAGACATTATTTCCTTCCAAGGAAGTGCTAGCCAGTTACAATTGTCGGCTCTACCTGAAAATTGCATCACCGCTTCCTCTCATTTTCCCTTTGTCAGACTGTTTTTCTGTACCTTCTCAAAACTGATCTTTACCTCTGTAGCCCTTGCCTTGAGCTTTATTTAGACTCTTAAACTCTTAGATTATTTATTTAGACTCTTAGACTGCCCTCTTGCTGCAGCACCTGCATGACCTGTATCTCTCAACACTGTGACATTCTGTCTGTCACCGCAGTGGCTTCACACCCCTCTCTCTTGGGTTTTCCGTTTTTGGTGCAGCAAACTTTGTTTCTCATCTGAAGAGTTTCATGAAGGAAGGAGCCTTTGTGTTGAACAGCCCGTATTTCTCCAGGCAGGGTCAAAGCTGAAGGGTTGGATGGTCATCATGGAGTGGAGCAGCAAGCACTAGGAAGGGGAGAGCAGTCTTCCCCCTACCTTCGTCTTCCTGTCTGTGGGATTCTTCACCAGACTGTGGAAATGTGTCAGGAAAAATAACACTTCTGCATAGTGTGGTAGCTAAAACAAATTTGGCAAGCAGACCCAGCCCATAGAATGCTTATTTTGCAAGCCTGATGTAGGCTCTTACATTCTGATTAGATTTTCTGATGTCGGCTCTGGTTGAGAAGTAACTTGGGAAAGCAAGAAATTTTATGATGACCTTTGCTGAATTGTGACAATGTTGTTCAGACACTGCATTAAGCAGGGATTGCTTTTGAATACTGGAAAGAAAAAAAACAGAATTAGGGTCAAGTAGCTTAGAATTTTGTTTGGTGCCGTAAGTAGTATTTGGCATGTTTCCTTGTCTGAAATGCATTTTCAGAAAATGATGGAAATATCCCATATGTCTTCTAATATGTAGAAATCGTTCTTAAATGTCATGATTTTACTTAAAACGCAAACTTGTGAAATTTGTTCTAAAAAAAAACAGAGGAAAGAGAAAAAAATTCTGTGCAGGATCATTTCACCTGAAAGAAATGTCTGAACACCAGCTGGAATAAGCTGCTACATTATTTCTTGTGTGTGTGCATGCCCGTGTATTATCCTTCTCAAGGACTGCCATGGCATTAGAATACAGTATTTCAACAGGCTGAAATTTCAGCCTATTAGAACTGAAAAGTTTCACTTCTTTATGGTACTTTAACAATTGTAACTTAATGTTGAAGCTGCTTCATGTCTTGCTAGTCTCAGGAGCTGCTTGGCCCCAGCTTCACTGTTTCAATGCAAACACAGTCGTGTTTGCTCTGTACCCTTCACGTGTTCCTGATGCCAAAGGAGTGTGCCCAAAGTGCATAATGGGGATGTTACTGAAAATAGTTAATTGGGACTCAGTAAATGAAGACTGAGACCCTGAGGCCCACAAATAGAGATTAGAACTAGCTTGTGTGAAGTTGGAATGTCAGAGGAGAACTTTTCCTGTGTTCCTCAAACCAGCAAGCAGTCCAGCCTGTGGCTAGAATGAAGAAAGAATCAAGAATACAGGATTAGTTGCATTTGTACCAGTGGACTTTGTGATGCCTGAATGAGTATCCAGTTAGAAACAAACACTTCTGTCGAGGCCCAGGTATGAAAAGTATGTGAGTTTGTGATTTGCTTTTGTCTGTTCTGTTCAGGAGGAGCAGTTAGAAGCAGTGTTGTCAGCTGCTGTGCAGACAGGTTCTTTAGAGCTTCTGACGGGATGCATTAAACACTGGACTTCTGAAGGTAATGCTCCCTACATGGTTTTTATGTTGTGTCTGTTTTGGTTAGAAATTGTGGTTAGAAATTGTGGCTTCATATCTCTTTTGTTTTCTGTTTTTAAAGAGCAGCCAAGTTCTGCTGTAAATTTACGGTTTGTTCTTGAGTGGACGTGGAACAAAGTGATCTGTACAAAAGATGAACTGGACCAAATATGTGAGTACTGGTGTAGTTGTTTTTGAAACCTTGAGTCATTCTTTGTAAAGGATCTTCTTCAGTAATCTGCCAGTGTATACTACTGGTTCTTTAAGTGGTTCTTTAAGTCTCTTGTTGTTGTTAAAGTTGGGAAGTCTGCAGCTGCTGTGCTGAGTGATGGTTTAATATTTCTCCTTGACAAGGTGTTCCGCTGTTTGACGGCTCCTGCAACTTCATTGACCCACAGACATTACAGTCCCTTCAGCACTGCCAGCTGCTTCTGAGCAACCTCAGCACAGTCCTGAACTGTTTTCTCACAGAAGCCCGAGAGCTTACTGAGAAAGGTTGGTGAAAGCACTGCTAGGCCTTTGGTCTGATTGTTAAGGTTGGAAGGATGCTTGGGTTGTAACTGTAGAGACAGGAGCCATTGTTGTTTTGGATGGCTGGGAGAGAGTCAGGTTGGGTTGGGAGGAGGGGCTTAAATCTGAGCAGGTGGGACTTTGATTTAAGCCACTTTGAGTTCAGGGCAGCAGCTTGTTGTGGAGTTCATGAGGCTGGGTAGGGGAGGCTGCACTGATTGAGCACTGAGCTGAGTAAGCACCTGGGTGGCAATTACAGCAACTGAGTGTGGTAATGCTGAGAAGTGTTCCTAATTGTTAGCTGGCAATTGATAAGTTATGTGTAAACTGCTGGAAAATATAATGGAAGCTGAAATGTGTAATGTGTAAAGCAATTTCCTTGAGTTTTTTTAGCTTCTGATTTTATAAATTGTTGTTGGCATATTGAGGGAAAAAGAGGACTATAATCTCTTTTGCTAAAGTAAAAATCTCTGATAGATGGGCGACAAATATCATCCTCCTTTGTAAATCTAATAGTATAGGCTTTTTTATTCCAATTTTAATCTTTAGTGATTCTGTTTCTTTGTAGTGATTGGTTTTTGTTTTGAGGGCGAACGGTGGTTTTTTTCATACAAATTGATAAGTGATCCAGAGGGACAACTACAAGTAAGAAGAGTTCCACCATAGTGTTTTTTACTTTCTGTTTGTTCTGCTGAAGGGAGCTTTGTAAAAAGGAGAGGAATTGCAATATCCAAATCATGTTTTGCCTTTTTTTCAGGTTTTACAGACTTGACAAATAAGCAGATGGTAACCAGCCTCATTTCTTTGTATGCACAAGTGGTAATTTGGTTCTGTCGATCCAGTCTCCTTCCTGAGGGTTTAGGTAAGCAGAACCTGGAGTACCAAAACACTTGAGGTTGTGTGAATTCTGTCTGTCTAGTCCAAAGTTCTAGTTGAAAAACGTGGTCTTACTTGTTT
>VXAX01001177.1:180330-196084 GCA_013399835.1 Leptocoma aspasia | reverse complement strand
AGCCCAATTCCCTCAGCCCCATTCCTTCACTCCCTCAGCCCCATTCCCCCCACACTCTCCGACCCATTCCCCTCACATTCTCAGTGCCATTCCCTCACACCCTCAACGCCATTCCCCTCACATTCTCAGACCCATTGCCCTCATCCCTCAGCCCCATTCCCCTCACACTCACAGACCCATTCCCCTCAAACTCTCAGACCCATTCCCTCAGACCCATTCCCTCACTCTCTCAGCTCCATTCCCCTCACTCTCAGACCCATTCCCTCAGACCCCTTCCCCTCACACTCTCAGTGCCATTCCCCTCACACTCTCAGACCCGTTCCCTCACACCCTCAACCTCATTCCCCTCACACTCTCAGACCCATTCCCCTCACACTCTCAGCCCCATTCCCTCAGCCCTATTCCCTCACTCCCTGAGCCCCATTCCCCTCACAGCCCCCTAGTTTGGGTCCATAACTCCAGCTCCCCTGTCACTGTCGGAGCTGTAGAAGCAGCTTTTCCAAAGCTCAGTATCTTCCTTGCTAAGCTTTGTTAACTTTCAATTAAATATAGGAGCAAAGTAACATCAAAGTATCTCAAGTGTTAATTGTCTTTTGAGGGGACAATCCTGTTTCTGTGGCCATCCATAATCTCAGCATGTCCTTTGATTTTTCCAGCTTGCATTTCCATCTCTGGCCACCTGCCTCATCTTTCCCTTTCCCCCGCCTTCCTCCTTCCCCACCTTTTCCATCAGCAGCACACAGCAAACGTGTTTAATTCTTGCACCCAAGTGCCTCTCACACTGTGTTGTATAGCCAGTTGCCTTTGGATGTGGGATGCCAGGGCTTTTAACTGCCAGAGGGCAGGGTTAGGTGGGATATTGGGAAGGAATTGTTCCCTGTGAGGGTGGGGGACCCTGGCATAGGGTGCCCAGAGCAGCTGTGGCTGCCCCTGGATCCCTGGAAGTGCCCAAGGCCAGGCTGGACAGGGCTTGGAGCAGCCTGGGATGGTGGAAGGTGTCCCTGCCCGTGGCAGGGGGTGGAATGGATGGGCTGTAAGTCCCTTCCAACCCAAACCAGTCTGTGATTCCATGATATCTCTCCCAGAAGGGCCACCCTAGTGCAGCTCTTCAGGCAGAGCACTGCACATCATCCCCCTTCCAGGGACACTTTCCAGCAGGAGCTAGATCTCTGGGCACTTCCCAACGAGTCCCCTGCGCCCCATCCGTGCATCCAGCCCTGCAGTGCTCACTGTTATTTCCATTACCCAGCACTTAAGTTCCTCGTTAAGATGTGTTAACTCATTTAATTCTCTCTCAGGACAGAAAGTGCTCATGTTTAATGAACTCTCTGCAGAGCCAGAGCTGTCTGGGGAGATTTAAAACAAACTCTCCAGCAGCTGGTCAGGGTGTGATTAATGTTGCTGTGGGCTCCAGAGGAGCCAAACTGAGGGGACAAGAACTCCAATACTCCCACACAGGGTTACACGCTCTGCCTTGAACAGAGCTCATTCCTTCCCAAAATCCTGGACAGCTGGTGGTGAGGGATGCAGGCAGCAAGGACATCCATCATCTCTGCTGTTGTCAGAGACGATGGGTGAGGGTCAGGGTTAGGGTTTCCAAGCAGAAATGGTGACCTAGAAGCTGGGGATGAACTCACCCAGGAACTGGCACACAAGGATTTTCAAGTCGTTGAAAAGGCAGACTGGCTGCTGTGGTACTCCTGAACCACAAAAGCCTTTTTCTATGGAAAGAAGGATACTCTGGGGTGTACACCTGAGCCACAGTGCCATGGGGTGGACAACGGGAGGGAATTCCTACCTAGATACTCTTATTTCTACTGCCTAAACTCCTGTTGGTAAAAAGACAACCCAAAGATGTCTTTTCTTTGTTCCCCTTTTCATTTTTTCTGCCAGTAAGTAGTTAAATCTTTGCATCCTCCACAGTGTCCCTAATGCATCTGTCAGGAAGAAAGCAGAGGCCGTGCCCCTCACTGGGGTCCACAGTAAGCAATCACCTCTGCTGTGGGGCTGTCACTGGGGCAGGGAGGAGTGGGGGGCACTGCAAGCAGCTTCCAGCTTCACACCTGTGGTCCCTCACAAGGAAAGCTCTGACAGCTCTGCAGCCACCAACGGAGCACAAAATAACTCAGCAATAATCCTGTGTCACCAGCAAAGATAACCAAGTTGCAGTCGGCTCCTGACAGATAATGCAGGGAAATTCATTTAGCAAGTCACAGCTGCTAACAAATCTAACTTCCCCAGCACCTGGGGCACACTCTGTGCCTCTCCACATGCACACCAGACACTGAGCAGGTTTATTCCCTTTTTTTAATGCTGAAGCATTTTCCCAGCTCTTTCTTTGTGCACTACAAATTCTGTACAGCAACAGATCACGACTGTGCTCTGCTGTTTGACATCCACAGTGTTGAGGGAATTGCAGCAGTCAGCTGGAAGCACTGGAATATTGCCTGGGACACAGCTGCTGTTCAGTATGTGGTGGTCAGAATTTGGGCCTTTTGCTGCAGGGGATGAGGTTCTCAAAGTCCTCCTCCAAGACCATACAACTGCCCCTGAATTTCCAGAGAGGTCATCAGACTTTACCAGCAGTGGCATTTACCCAGTGCTCTGCCAGGGGAATGCTGAAGCTCCAGAATGTCACGCTGCGATGTTAAGGCTGTAAAAGCACGGCTTTCCCCCAGATAGATCATATTTCTGTCACAAGCTAGGAAAGTTGTTTAACTCTGCAGTGCCTGGCAGCAGGGTCACCTTCCCACAACACCAGCAGCAAAGCCAAGTGCAATCATCCCTGCATTTACTCTCCTGACCCCAAAGGAGTTTTTCACCCATTCTTGTGCAGGAGCCATAAATTCTTTCAATCCACTTACCTGCTCCTTCCTCCCCCTCACTATCTCTGTCTTGGGTGTCTGGGAGAGCTGGGGGTGCTCACCTGGAGAGGAGAAGGCTCCAGGGAGATCTCAGAGCCCTTGCAGGGCCTAAAGGGCTCCAGGAGAGCTGGAGAGGGACTGGGGACAAGGCATGGAGAGAGGGGAGGCCCTGGCACAGGCTTGGAGCAACCTGGGATAGTGGAAGGTGTCTCTGCCCATGGCAGGGGGTGGGAAAAGATGATTTTTAGGGTCTCTTCCGACCTAAGCCCAGGTAGTTTTACAGAGACCAATGCAGCACCTCCCACCCTGTGAGGAGCATCCTCTCTGCAGAGGGGGCTGTTCCCTCCATCCTGCCCAAAGATGTGCTCTGCACCTGGCATTTCTGCATGCCCAGAGCTCCGGGGAGGGGGCTGTGCCCAGGGGAGCACTGAGGAGCCATCATTTGGGGTGGTGGCACATTTCCCAGCAAGCACACAGATCAATCCCTCCGCTGCTGCTGCGGCCATCAGGCTGATGCAGCACTTTCACTCCCACAGTGAATTGCTCCCTTCCTCCCCATCCCTCTTCATAATATGCAGGCCTTTTTCTTTCCCCCCTCAATTGCTTATTCATGCCTTAATGCCACTTGATTTCCAGTGGGCTCTCAGAGCCCTTTCTGTGCATGTTCTGCAACGCTCCCGGGATTTCCTGCGCTCCTTCGCTCCTTAAAAAACCTCTGCCTGCCTTTCCTGCAGAGACACCTCACTGTGCTTAGTGAGGGGTTACACAGCTTCCCCTCTTGGATTTGCCATCCAGCTGAACGTGGCCATTGTCAAAGTGAAATGGGAATAGCAGCAAAGACTTTGGAATATATAAACAGGCTGAGTGAGCCCTTCTTGGTCGCTGCTCAAAAGCAGGGACACCTCCCAGCAGACCAGCTTGATCAAGGTCTTACCCAGGTCCACAGCCTCCCTGAGCAATCTGTTCCAGTATCTCACCACCCTCACATTAAAGAATTTCTTCCTAATATCCAGCCTCAACTTCCATGCCCTCAGTTTGTACCCATTGGCTGCAGCTCCTACAGAGTCGGGAGAGTTCCTTAAGGAGAGCTGGGTCCCAGGAGATGGGGCTGGCAGAGCTCTCTCTGCCTGACCCAGCTGCAAACGAGGCACCTCTACCCCTGCCCAGACTTTTGCATGTCTGCTCTGTAAAAAGCCCTTTTCATCTCCCAGAGGTGTTTCCTGAAGGGATCTTGCTCCTGAAACCTCCACATTTCCCTCCTCCTTTCCAGCAGCTGTTCCACCTGACTTCCTTTCCTGGATGAGAAGGAAGAAGGGATCAAAAACCATCCCATGGATATTGATACTGGTTTTTGCTGTTCCATGTAACAGGCACTCTTTCCTTGAGCCATTTGCTTCCCAAGGCATTTAGCTGTTGCTGTGAGGTCTGGTGCTCCTCCAGCTTTCACTTCACGAAAAATCCCCCTAAGGGAGCAAGAATTGACCCTTTGCACGTGCCCATGGATGTTGCTCCTTTTCTGTGGGGCTGACCAGGGATGGATAAAGATGGAACTCCTTTAGAGGCAGCCAAAAGGCCTGTCTAGACTAATGTGATCTTCCAGCTTACTTAGTGAGGCTGTTTTTCCATGCCCAAAGCACAGATATTTTAACTTGCTCCTTAATTTGCTCCTTAAAGCAGTTAGCAGAATTCCAATCATCAATCAGTCCTGGCAGCCTATCCAAAAGGCATGCCCAGGAACTGTGCATTAATTGTGAATGCTTAGCTGAATTTACTGCATGGCAGCACCGAATTTTTCACTCTGAGATGAAGCATGAATGTGCTGCTTGGCACAATCAATACTTTTCTAGGTTGCTAGGAAATTATCAGGGACTCGGTGCCCACGCGTGGGGTATTACCACTCTCCCTGGCAATACACAGAGATGTGTCAGCTCCTTCCCTGCAGTGGAGCATCTGTGGATCAGCCTTGGAAACAGGCTGGGCACAAAATGGGACCCCGTCAGCCAGGGCATCTCCAACTGAGACAAAGTCATCATTATCCCACTCAGCACTCGTCAGGCCACTCCTGGAATACTGTGCTCAGTTTTGGCCCATGCTATACAGAAAAGGTGTGGGAGAGGGCCCAGAGCAGGGCCCCAGAGATGACCCAAGGACTGGGAAAGCTGCCAGGCGAGGAAAGGCTGAACAAAGGCTGGACAAACCCTGGGTTTGTCCAGCCTTGAGAAAAGAACATTACCACCATATTCTGGGGGGGCTGCTGAGAAGATGGAGATTCTCTTGGACAGAAAAGATGAGGGGTAAAGGGTGCAGGTCTTTTTTCCCTGGGGATATTCCAGCTAGACACAAGAGGATAATTTTTCCCAGTGAGAAGAATCAGGCATTGGAATAATCTCCCCAGAGAAGCAGAGGACTCCTCAACTCTGGACACATTCCAGATTCATCTGTAAGGGTGCTGGGCTGTCTTGTCCCAGAAAGGTTGGACCAGGTGATCCCTGAGGCCCCTTCCAACCTCATATTCCAGGATCTCTTGCACAACCTTTCCTTCAGCACTGAATGAACTCCAGGGGAGCCAGCGCAGGCTGGGGCGGGCAGGGACATCTTCAGCATGTGACAGCCAGCCAGCCCTGTCCTCAGAGGTGCCATAGCTTGGGAACAGCTTGCTGCACAGGGATTGTGGTATCTCTCCCTCCCAGCTCCATGGAAGGATGCTTGGCCAGCTCTCCATGCCCCAGGAGGCTTGGATTGCACCTTGGAGGAGGCAGGACAGGTGGTGTGGCACTTGTCCTGTCAGGAGCTCTAAAAACAGTGCAATTAGCAAGAGGCATTTTTCCTGCTGAGAGGTGAATCCAGTCCCTGTGTGGGTTGTTCAGGAGGGGTTAAGAGAAGTTCCATCCTGGCTGGGTTAGGAGCTAGAGAAATTTCAGACATTTCTTGGTCAGAGTTGCAGGTGTGTTGGTTTTTTAGGACAGACAACAAAAACCTCTCACTTCCTGGAGAATTTTTTAAAGGATCACAGGTGGCACTGCTATGTCCCAAACCCATGGGCTTATGCTTTATTATCCTTGGAGCAGCTGCCAATCCATGCTGCTCCAGTGGGAGATGCTCACAGGAGATCCAGAGGCATCGCTCACTTTTAATCAGCCTTAGCTGGTCAGCTTATTAAATTTTGTTTATCTTAACTGAGCTGCGTTCAGCTTCAGTTAAAACTATCCCAAGACTTTGCTCAGCCCTGAACCAAGTTGTGAATTCCCATGGATGTTCAGAGCCTCCTGATGGTGTCACTCTGTCCCAGAGTGAGCTGTGTGCTCCTCAGCAGCCCCATCACAGGTCTGCTCTCACAGAAAAGCTTGGCCAAAGTCCACAACCTCCTGCTTTTCCCCAGAACTTCTGTCATCAGAGCCTGAGGATTTTGCTGGTCCCATTTCCAGCACTTCAATGCTTTGCCGCTCAGCCTTACAGGACAAAGCAGGCATTTTTCATTCATTACAGTAAAGAGAGCCTTAATCCAGGCCCTTAAATCTGTCTAGATTTTGAAATAATTACAAGCAGCCTCCTAACTTGTATGAAGTTTGATTTAAGCCTTAATTTAATGGTTTATCTGGAGAGCAGGAAGTAAGCTGCACTGCCAATTAGGAGCCATCTGTTTTCTCCTAATCTTTTGCAGGCCTCAGACCAGTAAACAAGAGCCACCACAGCTGGACCATCACTGGTGCCAGGCAGAAACAACGCACCAGGGCTGCCCCTGGGGACCGTGTCCCGGGGTCCTCGTGCATGAGTGACTCCTTCCAGCCCTGGCAATAGTGCTGAGTGTGGCAAGGTGGGAGAGGGATGCTCTGGAGAGAGGATCAGGGACCAACATAGGCCAGTGCTGGAGAGAAGGGAGAGCTTCCTCAACAGACAGGACAGAGATCATTGCTTTGAGCAGGACCTGACACCCTGGTACCCAGAAAAAAGCTTTTCTCCAGGCCAGATGGGTGGGACAACCCTGGCCAACAGGGGCTGGGCAGATTCCTCATGCAGAAATAGCTGCTTCCCACCCCCATCCTTACAGCAGCCCAAGGAGCATCTTCCAGCCTGGAGAGGTGATTGCAGCTGGGATAGGAGCAGGGCTGCCCGAGGCCAAACAATTCCCCGCCCAGAACAAGACACCAGGGACAGCCATGTGTCCCCAAGAGCCAGCACAGGGACATGCCTTGCCCTGCTGCCACTCCCTGCATGCAACAACCTCTGGCTGAGGATGGATACTGGCAATGGAGCTGGCTCTGCTCCTGGGCCAGCTGGTCCCACGCCCCTGGGGCATTACCAGAGTCAAGAAATTCCAGCTGCTCTGAAATTAATAACTCTGGACAGGGCCACATCAGGCTTGTCCACCCCTAAAGCCTTCTCCATGTAGTGGTTTTTGAAAAAAACCTCTGTTCTAAACCAGCATTTGGGGGGCTATTTGGGGCTGCTGAGAGGTACCTGCCCTCCCTGGGGCAGGGACCCTGCACAGGTGACATCTCCCTCAGCTCCCAGGGCAGCAGCAGAGAGATCCCCTGGGAAGGTGACTCAGAAAATGCCTTTGAAAGGTCAGAACCTGGGGGCTCTCCTTGGCCCCCCTCCCACACAGCAGCCTCAGGGCAGCCCTTTGCTTCTCAGAAGGTTTCACTGCAACCTTGATGAAGCTTGTTGGGGTTTTATACACCAGCCATCAAACAACTATAAAACAGCAATTAGAGAAGGATCATTTACCAGATGTTATCACCTGCCTTGTCTGCATTTTCTTCTGCAAGACTCCTGGCTGCAGCATTTTGCTCAGGTGCCACCTGTGCCGCCCTGCCCGGGGTGGCAGAGGAAAGCCCACCCTGCTTGGATACACGGCCTGAGGAGCAGCACAGGATCCAAGGCTCTGCCCCAGCCCAGCCCCAGGAAGCTTTTGGAGGTCTTTTGCCTGTTTTGGGCTTTAGTTCATGAATCTCCTAAAGTGCACTTTGAGCCAGCAGATTGCTGTGGTTCGTAAAAGAAAATGGGATGCATTTTTCTCGCTGGGTTTTTGCTGCTGTTTCAGTCAGCAGTGCCCAGCCGAGGCCCCGGTGCTTTACAGCCCTCACTAATGCACCGGTGCTTCCCAAAGCACAGTATTTATGACCGTGCCACTGAAGGGAAGCTGGAAGGTCCCCATGGCAAGTTATTTATAATCCTGCTGAGCACTGGCCTCTGCTTCTCCCCCTGAGCATCCCTTCTGCAGGCAGGGCTTTGAAATATTGCAACGAGCTCTGTTGTGACTCAGAAATCGTCACCAATGCGTGGGGGTTTTCAGTTTTTCCGGGATTCAGGAAGAATTCACCATAAAGCTCCCCTGCTAGGGCCAGGTTCCCTGCAGAGGAGCTGCTGGATGCTGCACACACATCCTCCCCAAAAACCCCAGGTAGACCCAAACCCCATCCAAGTGCTGTTGGCCATGGGAGAGGAGGAAGAAAGGCTCAGCTATAACGTAGGGTTCTTGGGGACTGTGGGACACCCAGGTCTCACGTTCTTCTTTGCAGAGGTCTTACACTGGGTTTTCCTTGTCTCCCAGGAGGCCACATTTGCCCAGTCCCAGTCACCCCTAGTCACCTTCTGCAAAAAGGGGCCTTGGCAAGGCCATGCCTGCCCTTTTTTTCCCTTTTAGACTCAGGAGATTATTTATGTCATCTGAATAATGCAAAACCAGGTCCTATCACAGTGTTTCAGCAGCTGGAGGACAGAAATTCCCTAAGGAATTCTCTGTCCTGCCTTCACCATGCCCACAGGAGGAGCTCTGAGTTCAGCTCTGCTGTCAGGCATCAAAACCAGGACTTCACAGCTCTAAACTCAGGGTGTCTGAGCGTTAATTTAATATTCTCCAGGTGCCATGCACTATCCCAGGTGAGCGTGTAATTTGTCAGATCTCCATTATTAATTGTCAGCTCCAGTGTGAGTAATTGTGACCCTCTCCCAGTTCCAAGCTTGGGGAAATTTATACTTTTTCATTTGCTCGGTATAGAAACAAGAGCTCAGCTGGCTGGCAGTGAAAAATGCCCAGGGAAGCACATGCTGGAGCTGTGGAGGGAGCTCAGCAGCCCATCAGCTGCCTGCTCTCTGATTGCATCACCCCCTTGGCTTCCACTTGACTGGAGAATTGGGGATGCTCAAGCAGCTCTGCATCAGCCACCACCTGGGAATAAAGCTCAGCCCGAAGGTCAGCTCCCCATCGGCTCCACTGCCATCCTGCTCACCCTCTTCTCGTCACCAACGTGGCCTCCAACCCACACCTCTTACTCTGCAAGCGGATTTGACACCCTGAAAAGCAGGAAACAGCAGCTCTCCAAAGACATGCAGGAAGATAAACAGGCCTGAAGGGCTCAGGGAGGAGGGTAGGAGAGGGGGAATCAGTGGTGAACAGAAGTGCCCATTCCCTGTGCTCCAGCAATCCAGTTTATTATCCTTTTGGAATGTATCTTCATGGCCTAAGTTGTCTTATTAAACAGATACACTCTTACCATTGCGGACTGGCCCTGGTTTTGGAGATGGCTGGGGGAGATCCAGGAAATACAATGCACGTGACATTTTATGGGGATGTTTTTCTTCTGCTTTTAGCAGCTCAAATACACAAATCACAGAATCTCAGAATGGTGTAGGTTCGGAGGGACCTTAAAGCTTATCTCATCCCCACCCCCTGCCATGGGCAGGGACACATTCCACTGTCCCCCCAGGCTGCTCCAAGCCCCAGTGTCCAGCCTGGCCTTGGGCACTGCCAGGGATCCAGGGGCAGCCACAGCTTCTCTGGACAACCTGTGCCAGGGCCGGCCCACCCTCACAGGCAGGAATTCCTTCCTAATGCCTAATCCAAACCTTCTCTCTGGCAGTTTGAAGGGACTCCCCTTTGTGCTGTCACTCCAATTCCTGATGGAGAATCACTCTCCAGCTTCCCTTTAGATCCTGGAAGGTGCTGTGAGGTCTCCACACAATCTTCTCTTCTGCAGGCTGAACAGCCCCAATTCTCCCAGCCTGTCTCCATAGGGGAGGTGCTCCAGTCCCCTTACTAACTCTGTGGCCTCCTCTGGACTTGCTCCAATGCTTCCATGTCCTTATTGCTGTGCTGGGACACCAGAACTGTGTGTTCTCCAGGACTCCAGGCAGGGTCTCACAAGGGCAGAGTAGAGGGGGAAAATCCAGAGGAATGACAACATGAGCATGTCCAGGTCAGCAGCCCCCAGCTTCAGCGAGACCTCGAGCATCAGCCCTCACAAAGGGGAAAACCTCGGCACTGCCCCATTCCCAGCCGATGCTGCCGGCTCATCCATGGATGTGCTGCCTGGCTGCAGGCCTGCCCGGGGACACGCTGGCTGTCCAGGCTTGCTGCCAGAGCCCCTCGCAGAGGAAGCGGCCCAAGCAGACCGTGACACACCGGATTTGCCGGTACCTGACCCTGAGCCGGGCTGGCACAGCTCCCAAGTCCCATCTCCGTGAGGCTCCCGGGAAAGCTGGGTAGATGAAGAGCTCACCCCTTTCCTCTCTCTGAAGCAGAGCTGTTTGCAGCCAGGTGATGAATTAATGCCCAGCTCTGGCAGAGCAAGGCTGCAGGAGCGGAAGGGCTTGGAGCCAGCTGGTTTTCCAAGGCCTGTTCTCTCCAGGAGGATGGTGGACCCTGGGATGTATCATGAATGGCTGGTACCAGGAAGGTTTGCTTTTATTTGGGGTTGTGAGGCCCCTTTGGAAGCAGCACAGGACCCCCCTGCTGTGCAAACCCCGCCTGATTCTGACCAGCCCCTCCTTCTACTCTCAGCACAAATCTCTTCCCCAGATGATCCCATGTCACATCCATAAATTCGTTTAATCTCCTTGTCTCTCTGCACATCGGATGGGTGTCCATGCCACCCCTTGGGACCATCTGTGGGCATGGTCACCATGGTGACGGAGACAATCCCCCCCAGCTCAGGAATGGGGCCACCTTCAGCCACAGGGCAGTGACTATTGGGGACCACATCCAGCCAGCATGGCTCAACACTTGAGCTGCATCCAAGGGTGATAAAAGCTCCCAAACCTGGGGCACTCCCAAGGTTTCTGGGATGGAGTGTGCAGGGAGAGGACTCTGACTCCTTGGGAGGAGTCAGCCCACGCAGGCAGAGGAGCATCACAGGCAAAAACGCTGATGCAGGCAACTCCAGCAGGCCATCAGGAGGAAGACACTGCCCTCCGGACTATTTTTGGTTTGTTTTTGCCAACTCTGGAGCCACTGATCTATGATATTGTCACTGCTGTGACTAAGGGCTCTGCAGTTGGAGTAACATCCAGCCGGACTCGGAGAGGGATGCGCGTGGCTCTCGGGGGACCGGTAATGGGAGAGAGCCCTTCACCTCCTGTTTACACTTTAATGCCCATCCAGGTTATCCATTATTTATTGCTAATGTATTTATAGAGCATTACCAGCGCACACAGGGCTCTGCAGGCGGCTGGGGAGAAGGTGCTCTCTCCTTCGGATGCCGTGGTTTAAACAGAGCAGTTAAACACACCCAGGCTCTGTACCCAGCCCTGACACTCCAGAGGGACCATCCCTCCCCTCCTGGATCTTGTGGCTTTGCCATGAGGGATTTGTTGTTTCCCTGCTGGGCTGGGCTGGGCTGGGCTGTTTCCTCTGTTGGGCCCTGGGCACAGCAAAGCCAAGCCTGGCTGTGGGCACCCAAAGTGCTGTTCCCTCGTGCCCAGGGGAGCCAGCACGGCCCAGCACTGCAAGGTTCCACTTATTGGGGTGTGACCACGAGGAGCAGCCCCTGGCCCCGATCACTTGCCTTTGCAAATCTGTAGTGTTTAAATGCAAAAGCTTCGATAGCACCTTAAAATATGCACCGATTAGCTCAGCCATGTCCAGTTCCACCCGGCTCCCTGGATCAGCACAAGGAACCCATTAGTGCGGCTGGAGCAGTGGCACTGACGGGGCTGGGCTACCAAGAGGAGCCACCCCGTTGCCTAAGCGAGCAGATGGGACCTGGGTGGTGCCAGCCGGGACACACGGACACGGCAGCTGTGGAGCAGGAAAAGGAGGCAGTGTGGAGCATCCAGCCAGCAGTGGGCCGCTGCCAACCCCAGGGATGAGCTCTTCCTGCAGGGATAACCGTGGCCAGCCACAACCCACAGGGACGTGCTGTCCCCATCTGGTTTTGCCAGCCCAGCCTGGCCTGGCTTCTATTTCCCACTTTTTATCTGCTGGTGCTGGGGAAGGCAGTTTCTCTCAGGTCACAGGGAAACAGGTTGGCCATGGGACGGGGCAGGCCCAACCTGACCTCCAGCCCCAGCACCGTCCCTGGAGCAAGACACAAAATCCAGATGGGATGGTGCTGGAGTTGGCCTCCATTTTCCTGTGCCTGGGGACTCTCCCATCTTGGCTTAAAAGCAGATTTTTACTAAACCTTTTGTAATCCCAAGAGGGTGTGAGCAAGGGAGGGAAAAAAATCACCTGGGACAAGACAAAACCAGGACTTCAGTGTCAAACCTCTGCAAATACAGGTGGGAAAAAAAATTTTTTAAGTGAAAGAAATGTAATTTCCAACAGTTTCATGTGGGAAACGTTGAAAAAAAATATTCCTTATTTTCCAGCATTTTTCCAAGCATGTTCCTGCAGGGAAACGAGCAGTTCCAGTATCACAGGTGTGGATTTTAAAGGGATGCTGCTGCCAGCATTGGCTGAGCAAAGGTTAATGGCTGGGTTCAAATGCTGCAGGGTTGGCAGGGACACCTTCCACTATCCCAGGCTGCTCAATGTCCTGTTCAATCTGGCCTTGGACACTGCCAGGGATCCAGGGGCAGCCACAGCTGCTCTGGGCACCCTGTGCCAGGGCCTCAGCACCCTCAGAGCCAGGAATTCCTTCCTAATACCAAATCTAAACCTACTCTGTCAGTCTGAGTCCATTCCCCTTGTTCTCCATGCCTTGTCCCCAGTCCCTCTCCAGCTCTCCTGGAGCCCCTTCAGGCCCTGCAAGGGCTCTGAGCTCTCCCTGGAGCTTCTCCTCTCCAGGTGAGCACCCCCAGCTCTCCCAGCCTGGCTCCAGCCCTGGAAGCAATTCCATTTCTCCTCTGGGCACTCTCCAGCAGCTCCAGGTGCTGCTGCTGCTGCTGGCCCCAGGGCTGGGGCAGCTCTGCAGGTGGGGTCTCACCTGGGCACAGGGACAGAATCCCCCTCCCCTGCTGCTCAGGCTGGGGGATCACCACAGGGCAAGGGGAGTTTCTCGGCTGGAGCATGTCCAGTATTTCACCCATCAACACTCCCCAGATCCTTCTTCTCAGGGCTGCTCTCCATCCATTCTCTGCCCAGAGGAGGATGAAGAGAGCCTTCAGCCTCAGTTTGCAGCAGCACAAAACACAGAGGGATGGAGAGGGAAGGAACGATGCCCTCTACCAGTAGAAGGAACCAGCCAAAGCATTCACTGTCTTCTTTGTTCCAGCCTTCACTAAAAAGCCATCTGCAAACAAGAGCAGCACCAGCAGCAAAAAAAAAAAACAGTGTAGGACACAGTGGGAGAGGACCAGAGCTGTGCTTCCACATCGCCAGGGTGCAAAACCAAAAATAACTTGGGCCACCACTGACAAGGGGGAAAGAGAAGCAATGTCACAGAGCAGGTGGCCTGACAGTGGTTACCAAAGACATGGCACAAGTAATCAATTCTCCTTGGAAGCATCCAGAAGATAACGAGGCAATGAGTAACGGTCTGTATGGAATTGTAGGAACAAATCACATCAACCTGACCTAATCTCATCCTGAGACATGGCAATGGCAGATGCAATCTCCCGGCCTTTAACCACAGGAAGTCTTCAATGCTGCTTCAAATGCAGAATTATGGTCAGGGGGGATGGTGGAGGAGGCTCTCAAATCGATCCAAGCCCATTGGGGGTTTGAAGGTCTGTACACAGCGTGTTTGAGGGGCTCCAGGTTCCAGCACGACCACTGACAGCCGGGAGGGAATAACATCAACCTGGTGGTCGATGCTGGGACCTCGGGAACTGTTGCACACGCTGGCACAGCCCTGGCTCCCCAAAGGCTCACAGCTCTGCTGAGCTGGCTGCTGCCACTTCACCACCCCCAGCCATCCCTGGGGAAGTCCAGGGTGTTTGCAGCAGGCAGGGAAGTCGCCATGGCGCCACCAGGCAATAGCCCCCACGTCCCCAAAGCCACCCTGCCACAGTACAGCCCTGGAACACCCGTCCCCTCCAAACCTTGGAGCATCTCCACCCTTCAAAGTCAAAGGGGTCAGCTGCAGAGAGCCTCATGCTCTCCCATAACCTCTAACGTCACTCAGCTGCTGTGTTTTACAGCTTTTGGATCTGGAGGCAAGGTGCCTGCCTTTTTTTATGGCAATTCCGTGTCTGAGGAGCCCAGAGAAGGACTGAGAGGTGCCGGGATCTTCACAGCCTGGCTGGTGAGAGTTGCCAGGACCTGGTTCACCTGGCCTGACCCCACCCACCCACTGCCTTGTCTTCCAGAGTGCTATCAATTCTTTATATATAGCAATTAAATGTGATAAATGGGCTGCAAAGTGCTATTTTGGGAAAGAGGAGGCTCCATCTGGGAGTGCTGCAGTGCTGGCTCAGCACGACCCACTGCACACCTGGCTCTCCCCACTCATCCGCCGTGGATGCTGCCCCACACTTAAATATGTGATGGCACACAGTTATCTGGCATGTTCCCAAATCTATTTCTCTCCTCCGCCCCTTGCACAAGCTTCCTTGATTTCTCTGGCTGCTGTTAGACACCGTCACTTTAAATACAGAGTTTGCCCAGTTTCTGGGAGTGCAGCACAGGGTGGTCAGGAGCAGCTCAAACCGCCCAGTCATACCAGCATCCACAATTTACCATGTCCCTGTAAAATTTAGGAGAGCTTCTGGGGAAAGGAACCCCAATAAGAGGGGAAATACTCTGAGGAAAAGGTCAGGATGAGTGACAAGGTCAGGGAGGAGGAGAAAAATCAAGATCCACGAGACCCCCATCCCTGGAACTGTCCAAGGCCAGGCTGGATGGGGCTTGGAGCAACCTGGCACAGTGGAAGGTGTCCCTGCCCATGGCAGGGGGTGGCACTGGATGCACTTCAAAGTCCCTTCCCACCCAAACTGTTCTGGGACTCTGTGTGCCCAGGATGGGGTTTATTTAATGTGATCTCCAGCTCAGGTCCATGGAGGTATCTAGGCACTGAAGGGGATCCAACTGCTGCCGCATCTGGCTCTGAACACAGCGCTCCCAGTCCCTGGCTGTGCATCACTCCAGCATCCAAAAATCCCATGCCCGCCCCAACACCATCCTCCATGACCAGGGGTTTGTGATCCCCCCTGTGCCCCCCAGCCCTGGGCAGCCCCCAGGATGCCGGTGGGGAGCAAGCAGGCTTGGAAGGAGGGGGAGATAACCCTGCAATGCTCAGGGATGCTGCGGGGTGTCTGGTTTGTGGGGAAGGTCAGAGAATGGGGACCAGGGCTGGAAGGGGAGTGGGACAGCCCCTAGATCCTCACCGGCTGGAGGCGAGCTGAGACAACCCCCCAAATCCTCCCTGGAATGGAAGGGGTCTGAGGTAATTCCCCGAATCCTCCCTGGGGTGGAAAGACCCCGTGACAACCCCCATTCCCTCCCCAGGGCTGGGGGGAACACACGCAGCAGCCCCCCAACGCCCACCTTGCTGGGAAAGCACCTGGACAGCCTCCAAATCCTCCCCGGGCTTGATGGGGACCGCGACATCTCCTAATCCCTCCTCGGGTAGCAAGGGGACCNCTCCGCCTGCTACTGCGTGGCCACCCCGGAGCTGGTCCAGTGCCGCTACGAGAGGCTGGAGGAGCCCCCGAGGGAGCTGCCGGCCGCCGTCCACAACCTCAGCATCGCCGGCAGCAACCTGAGCGTCCTGGCCCGCGCCGCCTTC
>VXAX01001177.1:147076-179378 GCA_013399835.1 Leptocoma aspasia | reverse complement strand
ACCAGGCGCTGCTGGCCGCCCCGCTCGAGGAGCAGCTCGCCCTGGCCATGCGCAACCTCAGCCTGCGGCGCCTGGAGCTGGCGGGCAACGCGCTGCAGGCGCTGCCGGCCGCCCTGCTGCCGCCCGCCCCCGGCTCCTCGGGGTGGCCCCTGCGCCACCCGCCCGCCCGGCCGCCCCTCGACGCCTCCGCGCCCGCCTCGCCCCGGCCCATCCATCCCCTTGCCACGGCACCACCGAAGAGCGGCCTCTGAGGACGAGCCGGCCTCGGGGTGAGCGCTGGGCCGCGCCAGAGCGGGGTGAGTCCCTGGAGGGCTCCGGACCGGCTCCCCCTTCCCGCACCCTCTCCGACCCTAGCGGTTCCCGCCGGGCGCCAGGCTGGACCGCTCCCCCCTCCCGGCGCCCGCGGGCGGGGAGCACGCCCGGCTCGGCCCCGCGGGATGCTGGCAGGCACAGCCCCGGCGCTCCCGGAGCATTGGGAAGCTGCCACGCCTGGTCCCGGTGCGGCGGCGGGTCCCTCCGGCCCGCGGGGTGCGCGGCTCGGCGCTCGCACCCGAGAGTTTGCTTGGCGCAGCCCAGGAAGCCGCGGGCAATACCTGAGACTGTCCTCCTGGACGTTCCTGGAGCCTCGACTTGACTTGGACCGTGTACAGCTCTCTTTCCTATTAGATTTCTATTTGACAGGTACAAAGTTTAACTTGATTTATTTCTTTTTCCCCTTTTCGCTGCAAAGAGGAGAACACGTCCAGCTGCTCCCCTCGGGAAGCGACGTGCTTTTCCGAGCCCGTTTATCCATTTGGTTTTGTTCAATGACATTTCCAGCTCGTTCTAGGCACAAGGCGATGCAGCTGTAGGAAGCGCCTCCGCCGGCTGCGTGCATGTTCCCCGGGGCACGCGGGGGCAGCCCTTTGACTCTAGAATGTAGGGTAGACCTGGCTGTCTCGGCACTTTGTAATTTAAAACGAGCGAAGCAGAAGCTCCCGCCCTAATTCCCCCGCCCGTGTTTGCTTTGGTGCCTGTTACTATATCCTAGAGCAAATATATTGAAACCTGCACCCACTTCATCGTCTATTTTCTATAAAGCTCCTTGCAAACGGTTTCCGAATATCCCCGTGGCTGAGGCGAAGTTATTGTGGTCGGTTTGCCAGAGGAAGGGAGCTCTGGGCTCCTGTGCTTTCATCGTTGCTTAGGAACTTCTCTTCCCGAGCTGGTTTGGTGGCCAGGGATGCAGGGGGGTTTTGTGTGCCTTGTGCACAGATCTCAGGCTCTGCCAGTCCTGATCCTTCCCTGGCAGCAGCGCAGGGGCTCGGGAATAATTATTCAGGTAACAGTTTTCTAAAGCAGCTTTTCTCTCCCGGGTGGTTTGGTACCTAACTCAGGAGGTGCCGGAGCGCTGAGTGTCTCCGGCTGCGGGGCTTCCCCGAAGGAAGCTGCAGCTTTTGTAATGTGGCATCTTAAAATGCCGAGTTTCGGTGCTGGGATGAAAACTGAAGCGTTTGCGTTTTGATCCATCTGCGTTTGCCTTTCTCCACAGCGGGAGGCTGAAGGAAGGGAGGCGGGCAGGGCGAGGAGCGCGGCATCCTCCAGCCGTGCCGGGGCCAGCGTTTGCCGGGTGCTCGGGGATGCTCCGGAGCAGCTGGCGCCCGGTGTGCTGGGTTTGAAGTGAGAGTTTTGTGGGAGTTGTGTTCCTTGAGCCTGGACTCAGCTGCTGCCGGGCGTGCCTGGAGGCTCCGGGAGGGATGCAGCCTGGTGGAGGAGCCTTTGCATTTTCCCCCTTTGAAATTCCTGCCCTTGAAATCCCAGTATCGAGGTGGGTCAGTTGGGAAAGGAGAGCGGGAGCAGAGCCTGCGGCTGGGCTGTGTTCAAGTAGGGATACAGCACTGGGAATCAAAACTATTTTCCTGAATTATTTTCTTGGAGCTGGTCCTAGTGAGCAGGGAGCTGGTTCCCCACTCGATGCTGGCTCCTGGGGAATTCTGAGATCGTTGTGAAACTTGTTGCATTTTGAAGACCTTTCCCTGAGGTTTTCCCCCCACTGTAGGAGCTTGTGGGCTTCGGTGCCACCTTGTCACTCCATGCAATCAGTTACAAGGGGAGAAATCGCTTTCATCCACTTCCCCACCCCAGTGCAGCCAAACCGCAGCCCCTGAGCAAAAGAAGGGGCAGCAGGGTGGATTTGCACATCTGGCAGAGCACACCCCAGCTGTGGCTCCAGGGGTGCAGCATCCCTTCGTGGGGACAGCGATGGGGAGCCCTGGTGAGAGTGAGCATGGAGAAGCCTGGAGGGCAGCGCGGGCAGCCGGGGCTGTTGGAGCAGGGAACAGAGCACCCGTCTGGCAGCAGGCGCCAGGCTCTGGCGATAGATAACGGGAAGGAAATCGCCTCCAGGCAAAAAGAGAAGTGGCTGAACACTCCTGACCGCATAAGCCCTTTCTCTGAAGGGGTGGCTGGTATGGGCAGCTGGTTGCTCCAGCTTTTCCTGAGGCCAGAGGGAGGGAGGTGGTGGCTTTTGGCCCCCAGGGTGAGGGCACTTCTCCTTTTGGCACCAAAAGGTTCAGACCATCCTGGCCCTCCAAACTGGGTGCAGTGAGACCCCTCCAGGGATGCCAAGCCCCCTCAGGCAGCGTGCAGGGGGTAGGATGGGGATGGATAACCAGCTGTGGGAGCACCGTTGCTGTGGATTGTTAGCATCAGTAGTATTCTGTACAGCACATACCCCATACATGACAAAGGAGCAGGATTAGGGAACCTCTGGATTAGGGCATTGTCACCGAGCTGAGACTCAAAATGTGCTTTTTGGGTTCTCAAAGAAGGCCCTGTGTTTGGAGAGCCCCAGCTGCCATCATGTTTGCATGCAGTCCCTTTCCATGAAGGAATGTGGACCTCCCAGTGTCCCAAGCTCATGGCAGGAGCTGCTGCCTGAGCAGAAAGCTACCCCAGCAGCTCCTGGAGCCAAAGGAAATGTAGGATAGGGACAGCATCTGTGATATGAACCAAGCAAAGCATGCTCAGAGCCCCCTGCAGTGGCTCATCACCAAAACAGAGGGGGGGGAAAAAAGCCAAAAAATGTCTATTTATATGCCCTGCATATGAAATGCCACCGGCTCTTTGCAACCAGCGCAGGCTTTGAGATCTGCTTTTCCTTCCTTACTTTCCAAAGCTCAGATGTTCCCAGCAGGCAGGAAGGTTTGGCTGAGGAGGGGGATGTGGGTGCAGCTGGAGCTGGGAGGGGCAGCCCTGCCTGCACCCAGCCCCCAGAACATCCTGGGGACGTTCAGGTGCTCGTGTCACCACACCACGGCATCCCAGCTGTGGCCCAAGGTTCTCCGTGGTACCCAGGGCTGTAGGAGAGAGGCTGAGTGTGGTCTCCTGTAGTGCAGAAGAGGCCAAAACTCCCAACATGGCGGTGGCAGCTGGATTTATCCAGGAGAAATAACTGGGCTGGAGCATCACCCTTGTCCTCACTGAGTGCAGGGCTGTGGTGCTCCTGCATTGGGGCAGGGAAGAAAATCAGGCACGAGCTGCTCATCCTTATCAAAACATACAGAATTAAAGGTAATTAATTCTCCCCATGCAACTTCACCCCTGAGAACCTACACACCAGGCTCCTTAGTCCTCACATTCCTTCCTCCATTATCACAAATTAACCCAAACCTTCAGAGGGAGGAAAAATGCCCTCTGCTTTTCATTGACTCCTTTAGGAAAAGCAAGACAGGAGCACTACCCTCATACCTTGGGGAAACTGAGGCACAAATCAAGCAGGGTGGAGCTCCTGATAGCAGGGAAGGCTTTGCACAGGGGGAAAACCCCACAAAAACAGATTTTAGTCCTCAGCAGGGTTCACTTGAAACTCTAGGCACCTTCAGGACCTCCACACCCAGGACAGTGCTCTGTTTGTCCTTCCTCTGGTTCAGGGGTGGCTCCTGTGGGATTGTTAATAAGGATTTGTCCTATTTACCTATAGATGTTTCTAATTAGCCAGGTTGGGATATATCTGGGAGATGGGGGTTCCTTGCTGAGCACAGACCTGTCCCCAACAGCAAAGAGGGGGCTGGAGGTGACACCACCAGGGATCGGGGGACTTTTCCTGAGGGACAGGGGCTGGGGACACTCAGCTTGGCCAGGGGGTTCAGGGGGCAGGTTGAAGTCCCTGGAATGAGCAGAGCTGTGTGTTTTCCCCAAGCCTGGCTCCAGGCAGCCCCTCAGGGAGCTGGCACAGCAGTGCCCAGGCAGATGGGGAAAGACGTGTTTCCACTAATCTGCCCCAATTTGGATTATTTTTCCAAATAAACCCCTGTTCCCAGCTGTTTTAAGCAAGTTTTTGGCACGTTGGAGACAGATGGGATTCTGGGGATGAGGGAGAAGCTGGCAGGGGTGGAGGACATAGAGGGGATAACATCTGCTGGGTGTTCCTGTGCCACCAGGGTCCCATTGTCTGCACAGAGAGGGGGACCAAACATCTGAGGTGGTTTTGGCAGCACACCACCCAGATCCTGAGCCTGGGATCATCCCATGGGGCCTCAGGCCTCCGCTGTTTCTTCCTATCAAAAATCAGTGGAAAGTAACTTGTGTTGAGGGCCTGGTGTCCCCCACCTGATCTCCCATCCAAAGCAGAGCTGGGATCCTCTGCAGCTCCTGTCAGGATAAAACAGCCCAGAAAATGCCTCTGGTGTTGGCTGTCCAGGATGATCCACATCAGCCAGTTCTGGGTGGTTTGGGGACCTCTCCAGGAGCCAGGATCAACCCAGGGCAGATGAGTGCAGGTCCCTGACCCTGCCTAAGGACACACAGGCACAGACAGTCCCGCAGAGCTGCCCCATCCTCCCAGCACATTCCCCAGCCACTCACCAACCTGGCACGTACAAATCCCTATTTTTAGATGATCTTCATCACTTCTAATTGTTCAGGCTCCCCAGCCTCAGATATGCTGCTTTGCATGGGCAGGATGGATCCCTGAGCCCATTTCTCTCTTGCCCTGTGCCTCAGTTTCCCTTTTGGCAAACTGCAGTTGAGGGTCTCCCCTTGACTCCGGGGCCCAAGTTTTGGGGCTGTTGGTCCTGCTCCCACCCCAGGCCCTCAGATGGGATTTCAGGTGCTCCAGCACACTCCATACACCACTCCTCAGCTTTCCCCCAGAACGGGACAGCAGGAAGCACCCAGCCCTCATCCCTTCAGCAAGGCCAGCCCATGGGCCACCATCCACATCCTCCCACAGCAAGAAGCAGCCAAGTAGGATGAATGCAGGAGGGACTGGCTCCAGAGATGCCTCAGGAGCCTGCAGAGAGCCGAGCCCAGGGGACAGCCCACACGAGCATTGGTAATTAATTTAGTTACTAAATTAACATTTGAATTGACAAGACCTGAATGTGAAGCCAGGCACAGCTGCCTGCCAGGACTCATCAGCTTCCAGCGACCCTGGCTGCCCCCAGCCTGATGTCCCCGGGTCCTGGTGCTCTGCCAGCAGCACCGAGGGGCCCTGGAGCCTCCAGGAGATGCTCTGGTTCCCTGGACTGCTCCCTCAAGCCCCGAGGAGGCCGGACCAGCCCCGTTGTGCTGTGCTGGAAGAAATGTCTCTGTTGAGGAGGGACAAGGACAGCAGATGCCAGTCCTGGGGTCCCTCCTCTCCCTGCTGAAGTGCACCCCAACCCTGAACTGCCGGAGGTCCTGCCTGGCTCTTGGCTGTCCCCCACACTGAGGGGGACACACTGGGACCCCCATGGCTCCATCGCTCTGCACAGACTGGTGGTGACATCCAGTACTGGATCCTGCAACAACAGCCCAGCAGGGCCTCAGCCAGGTGTCCCCACCACAGTCCCTGCTGTGCCCGGGGTGATGCCACTGCTCCCCTCATCCTAGCCCAAACACACCTGACCCTCTCCCCATCCTGGTACTGTTTCCTCACTGGGAACGGGGATGGTTGAGTCTCTCCCTGGAAAGCACCATCTGTTGCAACGGCCTGCAGAGGAAGAGCCGGAATTCAGAGGGAGCTGTGGTGAGCTGGGAGGAGGAGAGCGGCTCAGGGATAGCAGCCTTGGCAGATAAAACAACAAGGATAGCCCAGGATAGCCCAGGATGACACCTGCAGACATCACTGAAGGGACACTCCAGGTCCCAGCCCCAGGGACACCCTCCACAATCAGGGAGATCTCAGTGCCATCAAAAGGAGAAGGCTCTGAACAGTCTTTTGTTCCCAGGCCTTATCCAAGCAGCACATGGATATTCCTCCAAGCCCAGCTCAGCTTCTGGGGCAGAAGTGTTTGGCTAAAGAAGACAAAGAAACCTGGATTGAGACTACGAAGGGAATATTTTATTACTTATAACACTTCATTCAACTAAATCCACATAGCAGTACACAGAAACTCTTCAGAAAAGTGCAAATTCTCACTCTATATTTGTAATATGCCCTAGTTTTACAGAACAGACATCAGGTAAACAGGAGTACAGATCCAGAACTCCCCAAGATTCCAGGCAAGGAGAACGATGGAACTTGAGATGCTTCAATCAACTTGTACAAAGCCATTCATGAGCAGAGGGAATCTAGCCGGACTGTAACCACCCAAGTGTCACCATGCAAGGAGCCCCCTCTTAGTTGGGGAGAGGACAAAGAGTGGGAGGGAAGACAAAAAGTTAAAACAGTATCAGTTTTTAAATTAGAGACCACCCAGGTGCCTCCTGAAGCAGCACACGCCTCCCACCCTGCCCAAGTGATAGAACCCAGCGTCCTCTCCTGGCTTCCACTCCAGTGTCACACAAATGCACTTCCTGCAAGGAGATGGGAGCTGGCCTCCCCAGTAACCTGGCAGGGAGGGCACACAAAGTGCTACAGGTGAGCCAGGGAGCAACACCAGGGATGTCAACATGCAGGTGACCAACCACCAGAGCTGGGGAGCAGCAAGGGAGCCCCAGGCAGCAATGGGCAACTCACATGGACAGCTGGAACCCCAGAGGGTCTGCCCTCCTCATCTACCCCATGGACAACACAAGAGGCTGTTTCCCCTCCTCAGAAGGAAGGGCTGGGTATTTCAAATGAGGGACATGAGCAGAGCTCCTCAGGCGAGATCCCAGTTCTCCTGCAGCCCAAGGCAACCCCAGCCCCTTGGAGCCACATCCTGCTGGGGACACGAGGGAAGCAGAGCTGCCTCAGCAGCCCAACACAAAGTGGGGGCTACACTGCTCCTCTGGGCCACAACTGCAGCCCAGCTCTCCCTGTTACACACATTCCCTCCTTCTCTGCCACAGAGGTGACAATTCCCTCATACACCCTCAGAGGGGCTGGAGGAGAGACATGGGCAGCACTTGCAAATATTTAATCCACACCCTGGATGCTCTATCACAACCCTCTGTAAGAAGCCCAGCTACAAGCTCTGCCTCACAGACATTCAGCCTTGCCTGGCAATGCCCTGAACTTGGAAAGCTCCTGTCCCAGGCCCATGGAAACACAACTTCAGAGATTAAACCCGTCACAGCCAAGGGACAAACCCAAGCACTCCAGGTTTTACCTGTACAACCACACACTGGCTGTATAACCATAGCTTTAACCACTGTCCACCCTTTGAAAAGGTGTGTTTTACCTGGAAGCACCTCAGAAACTACATCCACAGCATCCTTTGATCTGTGATCTGCTTTCCACTCAAGTCAGAAAAGCCTTTGTTCTTATCTGAGAAGTGGGAAAGAACAGCTGACAACTCAAGGAAGGTTGTGCACGAACCAAGTAAACTCTAACACGATGCCTAACAGTTACAGGGCAAGGAAACGAGAATTCCAGTCCTTCACAGTAACAGAAGTAAGGGAAGCAAGGTCAGAGGGAGGAGATAAAGGAGTTCCACAAATGGAACAGTATAAATATATCGAACAGTTCCAATACAGTAGGAAAACAACAGTAGCAGCAGTTTCAAAACAGCAAATAGTTATACCCTGAAAGTACATTCAACACATTGTGCCTGCTGCTGTCCTCCCAAAAGCATCACTACAGCTACAGCTCCCTGTCAAACGTATCCATGGGGAAAATCCCAGATACCTAACACCCCACAGCTGGGTCTTCTTCAATTAAAGACAGTTAGACTGTGAACAGTTACCAGCTTCTAACCATGCTTATTTGAAAACATTTTCTCCATTTCTAGCACTTGCCTACTGACACAAAGCAGATGTCTGGGAAGCTGCAGATTCCTGCTCTTTACAGAAGCACAACCATCACTCACAAGACATGACTGCTACAATAACACACAGCTGGGCTCATCACACACCATGCTTTTTACACTGTTTGTTCAAAGTTATGTCCCAAGTCACTTATTCTCTTTACTACTCGCAGAACAAAATCCTCAACACCTCAGGGTTTCACCTGCTGCCAATGGAAGGAATGGCAAGAGCTCCTTCAAGTTCAGTGCAGTGGGGATCCAGATCTGCACCCTTTTTGGGAGAGCTGAAGGCAAAGCAGAAGTCAGAAATGCCTTCCCAGCCCTACCCAGCAAGGGCAACAACAAAAGCATCCTCTGAGTGTATCTGGGTTTACCTATGTTCCCCACCATGTCAGTCAAATGTACAATCAAGGTAAAAAAACCCAAGCTTTTGGCATTAAGATACATTTCACTCACTTGCAGAACAACTTGGAGATACTTCCTCCTAAAATAAAAAAATAAATAAATAGCAGTGACAGGTCAGAATTTGTGCAACACAGACCTTCTCTAGCACATGTACATTCATAGACACTGAAATACTTCTCCATGGATATAGTGCAAAGCTGCTGGCAGCAGGAAACCCCCAAACCTCAGGGCTCTCTGAAGCCACGGAGAGGCAACACACACAAACCTACCCTGTGCCATCCTATGGCATCCAGCTGCAAGGGCATCATCAGAGGGAGGATCAATTTGGAGAGGCAACAACAGTGGCAAAACAACAGCTTGAACTCCAGAGCACCTTGAGGTCTTCTCCCATCATCTCCAACACAGAGAAAACCCAGCACCGAATTGCTGCTACTTCTCTTTACTTCCTGTCAGTGACAGCAGGGAGCTTGCAGAACCAGCTCTCCTGGGCCAAAACACAGCCTTTATTGCCCAAAATCCAATATAATCACAAGGAGAACTTGAGTATTGGTGGTTTGGGTGATTTTTTTGTTGTTTTTTGTTTTTTTTTTTTTTTATTTTGGAAAATGTGATTGGAAGTCCCACTTGCTACTTGAGGCAAGGGAGAAAACAAATGAGAGAAGCTCTTAAAAATTTATCCTTAAAGAATAATAGTATTTGCAAAGTGCTATTCTAACAAATTACCTGACAGGACAGGACGAAAAGAATTTCAAAAAATTATTATTTAGTAACTGTATCAGTCTCATTGCCACTTTCTTCCTTGGTTTTGTTAGTTTGGGTATTTTTAATGTACAGACAATATAAATACAGGCCAGCAAGAACCCAGAAGTCACTGACTGGCATTTTCATTCGAAGTAATGAATACAGAAAACCAGGAAAGCTTAAGACCCTTCAGAGATGTGGGACAGAAAGTAGCTACAGAGGCTGTGGTAGTCAGAAGGGGCAATTTTACCAAGGAATGACCAAGATCCTGCTTCTTTGGAAGCCTTGGGAAGGCACCAGGCAATTCCAGCCCCAAGCTGCAGCTGTTGCCACTATTGTTTCACTGCCAATTATTTTAAGACACACAGGAAAGCTACAATGCCCAAGAACACCTTCACCAACAGAAGAATGCTTAAAGCAGCTGAAAAACATCAACAATTTGCCTAAACAAGAAATGCTGAGCTCTGCTTCAGTGCTTTTGGAAGTGCAGACCTGTACAGAAGGTCTCAGAGAGCTGCAGGGAAGAAGCAGCCTTTGTTGTCAGTTTGGAGTGATCACTCCTTTAAAACCTTTTCACACACAAAAAAGAGGTGTTTCAGGTACCTGAACTGAGTTTAAGACAAGATGTAGCAGCTAAGCTCAGCTGCCTCAAAGGTACTCAGGCAGTTCATTTGCATTGGTGTGGGTTAATTAAACTTTTGGTCAAAACGACTGAAAACTGCAACAATAAACTCTACCCTTTCCTCTGACCGCCTCTCCTTATCCCAGTTTGGAGAAAAGCCTGACAAAAGAATGCTTCTTCTTTACAGAAAAAGAATGCAGCTGTTTAAAACACACACACAGAGATGAGACTGGTTCTGCTCCTGGGTCCTTTGTTCCACACGGTGCCTCCTGCCAGCACCGGGGCTCTACGCAGAGCGCCAGGTCAGCCCGTTCTTGGCAGGCTCCAGGAAATGCTCAATCAGAGCCTCAATCAGCTTCTGGAGCTCTTCTTCCAGCACACTTCTGTCACTGCAGGAAAGAACAGGGCCAGGTCAGAGGCTTGGGAAACGCCCAAACTCAAATAAACAGCAAGACCTGATGGGGATGGACTTGCTCTGCTGTGTTTCCTGCCCCTCCAGGTGTAGAGACTCCAAACTGCCTGCTTTAACAAGCTCCTTTTCAGCAGGAATTATAGTGCAATCACAGAATGGCTTGGGTCGGAAGAGACTCTTAAAGATGGTGCCCAGAGCCCTCTAGTGGCCGTTTTCTTTAATTAAATCAGTTTCAATTAATACTGCAATAATCAGGTGGTGAGGCCCCAGCACAGATTGCCCAGAGCAGCTGTGGCTGCCCCACCCCTAGGAGCGTCCAAGGCCAGGTTGGAGCAACCTGGGATGGTGGAAGGTGTCCCTGCCCATGGCAGAGGGGTGGAACAAGATGGTCTTTAAGGTGCCTTCCAACACAAACCATTCCACAATTCCAAAATAGAAGAGGTTTCTGTGGTATAAACACCTTGGATTTCCCCTCACACACTTTTAAACTGGAAGAAGCTGGACCCAGGTGAACAACATCTAGCTCCTCTCCCACAGCTCAGGGTAACACAGCAGATCCCCAAAGGCAGTGGGAACCCACCTGGCTGCAAACATACTCACCAGCAGCAGCACAACCTCAGAAGAGAAAGAAAAGCCTGGATGTGACACTCAGCACCCTGGTCCAGTTGACAAGGTGAGGGCTGGTCACAGGTTGGACTCTGGTCTCAGAGAGCTTTCCTAGCCTAAATAATTCTGCGATTTTGTCACCTGATCCCTTTTTACCTCTGAGTGCCTGGGGATCGTGTTTGTTAGAGCAGCCTGGTGCAGCAGGTGCTGAGATCCCCAGCCCTGGCGTGCCCTGGCTGGGCAGCAGGAGGGCAGGGCACTTACCTGTGCCCGGGCAGCGCGCACATCTCGGCGTAGTACTTGATCTTGGGCTCGGTGCCGCTGGTGCGCAGCGTGGCCACGCAGCCGTTCTGGAAGGTGAACGTGATCATCTGGCTGCTCTTGCTCACTGGCAGCACCTACAAAACAGCAGCAGCCCCTTACTCCCACCGCAGCAGCCCCTGGAAGCTGAGGGGCTGCAGGAGCATCAGGCTCAGTGAGTCAGTAGAGGTTAAGGATCACTGTACCAGAATAACCAGCACATGCCACACCTGCCTCCTCCCCGGTGCATTTCCCTTTCTGCAGGCCCTCCTCTGCAAAAACACTTTGTAACTCACCGACTTCTTGTTCAGCTGGCTGCTGTCATAGCCAGTGGTGACATCTCGGACGTGTAAGATGTTGTAAATCCCACAGCATTTGGGGTAAGACTGAGAGCCCTCGAAGTTCCGGAGTCTCTCAAATATCCTTTTGATAGTGGCAGGGTCATAGCACAGGAAATAGGATGTCTTGGCTATGTGATATCCATACCTACAAGCACATTATTGTCTTCAGCTGTAAGATTCAGAGGGTTTGGGCACGTTTGGTACCTCCAAAAGATCTCAGTACAAGGCTTGATTCTGACAAACACCATCCTTGTTTTATTGCTGGGATTGCATCCCTGGCCATTCCTCCCACCTCTGCTCTGTTATAGATCCCTTCTGGCAGTGGGAAGCCATTCCCTGTGTCCTGTCCCAAATCCCTCTCCAGCCCTCCTTGTGATATCTGCACTAGGGATGGGCTGTAATCCATCCTACACCAAAAAACCCCACAACAACTTACAACGAGAAAACATCTGAGGAACAAACATTTACTTATATGTATTTATACTTAAATAATTATTCCTTAGGTGATTCCCAGCTCTGAAACAGCGGAGTAGAATATCCTAATGAAGAACACCACTCACGTTTCATAAATGTCAACGAGTTTCTGTGCCAGGGTCAGGCTCTGGCCCTGCAGGTAAGTTGCCATCTCTGCAATGACCACAGCTGCACTCACTCCATCCTTATCCAGCACTGATGTGCCACACATGAAGCCTAGGAAGAAAAAAGGGGTTGTGGGAAAAGAATCTGACAGATTATTACACTGATTTACTTGACTGAAGTTTTAACCTTTGATCCTGTAAAGGAAAATTGGCCAGTACATGGAAGCTGCTTTATTGCTGAATATGCAGGAGAAATCTAATTAACTTGGGGGTTATAGGGCTGGGAAGATAAGCAAAACACCAGAATCAGCAAGTCAGATACAATTTATTGTGGGAGTTGGCAAGTCAATTGATGAGAGCAAAATATCAATGCTATTAGGATAAATATCAATGCTACTAGGATAAAAATAAAGTAACTTCTGTGTGTTTTATTTCATAACTGAGATCAGTCCATCCTATTCACATTACCCCCTCAGTTCTGAACAGTTTAAAGGGATTCCAGCACTCATACCAATAGACTCCTCAAATGCAAAGAGAACTTCTTTTCCATCATCTAGGAGATTTTTTACTCTGCTTCCAATCCATTTAAAACCAGGGAGTGTTTCCTAAAAAAGGGGGAGAAAAAAAAAGAAGTGTGCTTAGAACACAGATTTTCAATTTAGTTTCAAATTCAAAGAAAAAAGTATAGCCACTGTTCCCTTTACTTCAGACTAAAAAAGAAAAACCACAAAGAAACCAAAACACCAACCAAATAGAACATGTAACAATGCAATTTGAATTTTAGGGTCAATAGGAAAGACTGCTGCAGAGTCAAAACACTGAAAGCTTATGGATGTTTTTCTGATTTTTTTAACTGATCTCCTTAAATTTAAATCTAATTAATTGACAAGCAGAATAGGGACAGTAAAGAAGCATCAGACAAGTCGTATCTTGAGATAGGATGATGAGTCCAAGGCAAAGAGCCACTGGATAGCATTTTCCTGGTGGATACTCAACTAGGACAGGCTATCAAACCAAGGAAAAAGTGTGTCAGGGACTGTGGTGCTCCCAGCTCACATCAGATCATCTGTGCTGCTCATCAGATGAGACACAGTCATTCAGGAGGAAAAGCTACAGAAACACAAAAGCAGCACTTTTAGGTGCTGGGAGGGGAGAGCACTGTTCTGGGGGCTTTTTTACATCAATCATGCAAAAGCAGTCAAAAGCTTAGAAACAGTTTTTCTTGGAGAGAAGGAAGTTACAAACAAAAAGGAGGGGGAGCTTTTAGAGAATGCCAAGAAGACCTGTAAATTCCTGGCTTCTCCTTTTCTTTCAGTCAAGTATGTCCTTTTCCAATTAAAAAAAAAAACAAACAGTATTTAGAGAGGGAACTAATTCCACTACAAGGAACTGACGTTGACCCTGATTAGGCTTATCTGGCCAGTCACTCAAAATGGTTTTCAGAGGTGCTTTCGATTTTAACTTCCTCATTGCTTGGCAAAATATTTATTCCTATTGTACATGGACTTAATTAAGACATTGATAAACCAGGCCTGGCCCTTTGTAGGTTTGTGCTATGATTTCAGGCACTTACCTCTCTTCTGGCTAACATCCAACAGAAAGCAGATTTAATTTGGATGCAGGAACTGAACTGTCAGTCTGGGGGGAGCACCCCCAGTTTCCTTTTTAGCCAGCTCTTAAAGCTGCATTAGAGGTCTGAACACAAGAGTTCCTCTGCCTGTCCCCACCTGAGGTAAACCCAAATTCAAAACCAGCTGACACAGGCACCTGAAGGGCCATTGTGTAACCTCCAAGTGCTCCTTACAAACGCATCAACACTCCCAGTGAGCAGGCAGGCTGCACAAACCTCCCTTCTCTCCCAAAGAATTTCTCTCTAGGGAGATATCCACAGCTGAGGTACTCCTGTTATCTGCAATCCAGGTGTCCATTTGTGTCCCTGTTACTGAGCTTTGCCCACAATGATCTCCCTTAATCAGTGAGGGCAGAGGGCACTGAAGAGATTGAAATCAGACTTGTCTGGGTGAAAGAATGTTCTCTGTGAGCTGGAATCCCTCAAAACTCCCAGCCAGAAGCCTGGAAGTCCCCTGCCTACTTTTCATCCTGTGAGGTCACCAGCGGGGGTTTGGATGGAGACAACAACACAACCCACACTCACCTCAAAGTGAAATCCCTCTTTAAGTGCAATTGCCCTCAAAATCTTGGAGGAGACCGTGGTTGCCAGCATGTAAACATTCCTCACGTCAGCATCCTGGGAGCAGTTCTCCTTCCAGCAGGAAAACATCCACCAGCCAAACAAGGCTGCCAGCTCATTGCCCGTGAACACCTTCCAGCAGCCGCTGCGGGGAGAGGCACAGTGAGGGCTGGGGAGAGGAACTCTGCAGGCACTGAGCACCAGGAGAGGCCAGCTGAGGATTTCTGCCCAGGTGAGGGCTCTCCTGGGAGCACCCCCACGGCAGAGGAATCACCCTGCAGCCACTGAGCACGGGATGTGAGCACAGCACTGACAAGCTGCTCTAGGCAAAGCCACCGTACTGACAGACTCCACACCATCACACCTCAAGGATTTACACGCCCAGAGCATTCTGCCAGCAAGGAAAGACACCCCCAGGGTCTCCTCGCTGGCAGCTCTGGCACAGCTCAGGCCTTTGGTGACCCAGCAGCAGGAGAGCAGTCTAAAATTGATCCATACAGAGCAGTCTATGCAACCTCAACACTGCAGTCAGGCAGGGCCTGCACAGCTTTTACTTACACAAACACCAGAACTGGGGCCTGTTAGTGGGAGGAAAATAATTTCTATTCAATATTAACAAGCAGGGGGAAACAGAGGATTAAAATTAAAAACAAAACAAAACAAAAAAACCAAACAAAAAAACCCACTCCACCAAAAAAGCCCATGACAACTGCCAAGGAAGGTTTGCCTGATATAAATGAAAAAACAGTAAACACGATTTTACTGTCTTCAGTAACCACTCAGTTTTCAGCTGAGCTTTATTTGGCCATTTACTATCACACCAGTATTTAATCTACTCTTTGCTGAGTGAACTGATTTAAAATGCATTTGGAGCTATACCAAGCAATAAAACTAGAAGGAAAAATATCCATATGCCTAAGAAAAAAAGTGGATTGAAGGCCTGTGCCTGGCAACCATTTGGGGACATCCTGTGACTCTCACCACCTTTTCTGCAGGAAGACACAAAAAAGGGTCCCATCGCTTACTTTTCCTGTTGTTCTGCCACTGCCAGTCGATCCGCATCTGGATCAGTGGCCACTACTACTTTTGCATCTTCTTTCTCTGCAAGCCTCAGTGACAACTCCTGGTGGGAGAAGAAAGCGGGGGCAAAAATACCAAAACGTGAGAGTAAATCAACCCACAGCCTTCCTACTTACATCTAACACCCAGTGAAAGAGAAATCCCCCATGGATTGCCCACTGCATTGATAGAGCTGAAAGCAGGTTCTCCCTGTTCTCTTCCTCAGTTTGTTCTTCCCCACAGAAATCTGATCAAGTAGAAACCAAAATACCAGCACAGATTCTCCTTCTTCAGGATTTGGGCATTTGACAGTAGAGAAGTCTGGATCTGGATCTTTTTGCTCCGGAACTGGAATGGGGGGCTGAAACCCAAAGGCTTTGAAAGCCAACTGCACGTAGTCATGTCCAACTCCGTGGAAAGAGGTATGGACAAACTTCAAACTGCTCTGCACATTCAGCTCCCTGAGGAGGAAACACAGCTCCAGTAAGATTTCAGCTATTTAGCAAGACTATTTTCATGAGGGAAAGCAAAATAAACTGCAGTTCCTCTGTGTACTATTCTGCTGATTTCCGCATTAATTTCAAAGGAACGAGTCAAAGTGCTTACTTTGCACTAGAAATTGCTGGGTTAAAGCTGCTTCTCCTGGAAAATGAAATATTTACCTTTCACTGACACAGATCAAAGTCTCCCAAGAATAAGCTGTTATCTCTACATCAAACTCAAGCTCTTCCACCACCTTAAAATGTTATTCCAGATCTGTTTCATTTCATTCATCCTCCTGCTTTTATTCTTATCTTCTGCCCTCACCTAACCTTTAGACTGAATCTATTTTATACATGTGCACCTCACTTTTAACTCTGAATTTCTCCATTTTATTCAGAACTCTCAGAGCACATTCACTTGCATTAAATGGTTTCACCTGGGGTGCTTCACAGTAGCTTAATTGCTAAAGGCAGCTGCTTTATTCTCAGCCAAATGGTTTAACCCTGAGGATGGTGACCCTTGAATTTAATGACACCTCAGAGAACACAGTGAAGTCTGTCTGCAGTCAGGTTTTCCACGTGCAACCCACAGCTTACTTAAAAACATAACTTGTGTATACCTTTTGTTTTATACAATACCTATGATAGCAGATCTTGGTCAGATCCTCCATGTAACTGTCACAAATTTTCTTCAGAGGATCCTGTCTGAGGGGACTGGTGTCTACCAGATTTTCATTCCAAGAGCCATTCCATGGTTCAACACACTCCTCTATACATTTTATAATTTCCTTATCATGAGGAGAGGTGATCTGTGCTCCATTTTCCCAATAAACCTGGGGCAAGTTGAAGGAAAACAAGACAGTTTATTTACAAAGACTATTAACCTGATAAATTCTTTTAGCTGAAGGATTCCACCTGCTTTCTGCCTAGGTCATACAGAGAAGTCAGCATCTGACTGGCTTGACTCTCAAGACATTTGGAATCATTAAGCATCAACCTCTGCGTTGTGATAAATGGAGCTTACACAGCAACACAACCTGTTTTCACAAAAGCTGGTATTTAACTATTACAGCTGAAATATCAGCATGTGAGAAACCAAAACTAGGCACTTATATCTGGGAGTGATGTCCAAACTGTAACAGTAGAAAAATATCACCTTCTCCAAGGCTGGCATTCCTTTTGCAGAAGGAGTACAGCTTGTTTTTGAACCCAAAGCAGAACAGATAAGCAGTGTGCCAAGGTCCATGTTTTTCCACAGCTGAACAACTGTAATCTCTCAGCTGCAAACACCCTCCAGAGTGGAAACACCGTATCTAACCCTCAACTATAATAAAGTCTTTGTTAAAGATTTAGAGGCCAGTTTTCCCACAGTCTGTTGCCAGCAGCATGGCTGAGCTCACAGTGCAGACTCCGCTCAGAATATCTGCCTCTGCTTTCTCCTCGGTGTCCTCTGGCTTTGTCACCTTCAGTTAAAGCTGCCCAAAACCTCCAGAAACTGCTGAAATTCACACGGGAAATTGTGAAAGATGAAACAGCCCTTGGGAAAGACTAGGAAACACACCAGTATCCTGGCAAAAGTAAACCAGGAAACACACCAGTATCCTGGCAAAAGCAAACTGCTGTGGATCAGAAGACAAACATAAAATTGCTTCTTGACAAATGAAGCACTTGAGAAATTCATGTGGCTTCTTTCCTTACTGATTGCTCCAGCTAAGCAGAAACAAAGGCTGGTGAAGAACTTCCCAACTTGTTCCAGGGAAGACAAGAACAGTTCAATCACCCCAAGAGCTCTCCCTGGGCATGGCAGGACTGCCTTTCCTCACATTGCCATCACTCACTGACCTGCCACAGGCCTTCTAGAATGCTCAGCTAAAGCTGAGAGTTTGGTTCAGGTTCTTACAGAGCTGAGGAAGGAAATACTCAGTTAAAACATTGCACTTGCTATTGTGGATGGTTTTATTTTCCCAAGCTTTCAAAGTGAAGCCACCCACACCTCCTCCATGCCCAGAAAACCAGGGAACAACACAATGCTAGAGTGTTTTATAAATCCACTCTTAAACCACTCCCATCTTCAGCACAGTCCCCTACTGTGTGCATGAACCCACCTCAGTTCTGGCTTAGTTTTCAGCTGAGTTTTAAGCTTCAGCAGTGAACACACAAATTGCTGGAGCATTTCTTCAGCTGCTGATTAGACTCTGGAATGTCACTACAGATTTATGCTCAAGATACACAAACTGTGTGGTCTTAGTCCTCATCACAGACCAGTGTGCCAGGTTATAGAATGATGAATTACTTTACATAACTCATCCTTCTATTGCACACACACAAAAACAGCTTTCCCACCGTGAGGGTGGGCAGGCCCTGGCACAGGCTCCCCCATCCCGGAGAGTTCCAGACCAGGTTGGACAGGGCTTGGAGCACCCTGGGACAGTGGAAGGTGTCCCTGGCCACGGCAGGGGGTGGCACTGGATGAGTTTTAAGGCCTCACCTTGTAGCCATTGTCCTCCTTGCGGTTGTGGGACGCTGTGATCATCACCCCAGCCACAGCTCCGAGCTGCTGCACGGCGTAGGGCTGCAAGGGAACCAGAGACAGCACTCACCCAGGGCTCTGCCACAGGCACTGCAGCCAGCTCTGCACCAGTCTGACTGAAAACTACACACATCAGCACTCTGCACTGCCTCCTGCAGCCAGCAGTAAAAGGTTGGTTCTAGCTCTTCTCCATAAAAATGTTCTTTTTATCCATTACAAAAATGCAATTGTTTACTGGCCAACTAAAGCAAGTCTACACTCAGGTTACAGGAGCCCTTGGAAACAGGCTGAAACAGAACAAAGGAATTCACAAAAAGGCTTGTTGAAAGACAAATTTACAGGTACTCCAGGAATTCCAGTCCTCCCCTCAAACCAAGATCCACAGAACACACAGCACACTAGAAGAGCTTATGGAGTACAAGCAAGGATTTAAAATCATTCAAGGAAAAGCTGCTGTGACTAGAAGAGCCTATTTTTGATATTAAAAGCAAAGGCACTGAGGAATTCAGTGACATCCTTGTTACAGCCTCCTGGAAGAGCCAAGTGTACCAAGCAGCCTCTATTTCTCTGTTAAATAACAGAAAAAAGAAAATTGCTAGCTCTCTTTTTCAGTAAATTCAAATACTCCCTTAACTGTCTGGTGCAACAGTATGGATGAGAAGGTGACTCACCACAAAGGGGGTAGGGACATAGGTGGAGAAGAAGTACACAAGTACATCTTTTGCCAGCAGGACTGCTGCAGTGAGCTTTGCAAGCCTACCAACAGGAAAAAGAAAATATTCAGTCACTCCAACTCCCCAGGGCAGCCCAAGAGCCAGATGGAATTCCTGTCACCTCCAGGCACCTGTTTCTTAAAGCACCCTACTGCTTTTTGGCTTATGCTTAGAGTGGTATCCTACAAATGGCACAGCCAGGGTAGGAGTTTCCAGGCTGCACAAGCTGAGCCAGCACTTGCAGCTGCATCCTGCACAGTGCAAGGCACTTCAGCCCCCCACCCAAACAAAGCAGACATCCCACACAAAGATACAGAACCCACTGGCAGAACACTCATCCTTTGCTCAAGGACAGAACCAACTTCCCAGAAAGTTTGAAGTACCAGATGTCTGCAACAGCAGGTTTGGAAAAGGGTTTGGTATCCCACACAAAGCTCGTTTGCCAGCCCCGCTCAGCAGCTTCAGACAATGTCCAGGAAGCAGATCTATTCCTAAAATACATTTCTGCAAAGCAGCACCCCTTATTCCAGAATGTTTAGAAACAGGAACAATGCCCATAGATCTAAATCTCACTTTATAATAAACTTGCCCTTTCAAGCACCAGGGAAGCTCCATTCTCTTCCAGGTAACTGATATCAGACTTCTTTTGCACTCAGGTACCCACAGCTCAGGAGATAAAGGGAAGTCTCAGAGTCACAACAAATGAGATATTAAATGGTGTAAGCTCACCTTGCTCCCTTGTTCCCACAGACAAGCATTAATACTGACTTCCTTCTCTCCATGACCACCAGCCCAAGCTTCACTGACTCAATTTCACTACAGCACCTGTCAAATGTCACCTGAAACCACCTGCAAGGGTTTGGGAGCTCAGCTTGGAGCTGAAGCTGCTTAAATTCTGCTTGGCTTACACCAACTTAATTACAGGACACAGCTGGATGACCTGCCATCCCCCTGGGCCCTGCTGCCCACACAGTGCTGGAAAAGCACTCTGCTCCCACTGGAAACTCTCTTTTGGGGGAGTTCAGTCGGATTTTAGCACTGCTGTAAGGGTGCTCTATTATACCAAGGACGACTTCATCCCTAAAGCATTAAACACGACTAAATTAAAAAAAGAAAAAAAATAACTGTTAGTTACAACAACAACTACAATAATTAACTTCTCATTACCTAAATACTCATTAGCTACTGGATTGGGTTTTTGGACAGCATGCCATTACCACATGTGTTTTGCTCCCCAATGACAAGGGATTAAGATTCCTTAGAAAATTCAGGAAGCAGTTTCCTCCCCTTTCCTTGCAAAGAGCACAATTTGCCATTGCTGGAAGTCTACATTTTAAGCATTCCAGTTAAAATCCTCTCAAAAGTGAAAATACACTGGGTTACAGCAGGCTACAGGTAGAATTGCCCTCCCCCAAGCAAGCTTAAATCAGGTGTGAAATACCAGAGAATGACAGTGTCAAAAGTGCATTAATATTTAGGGGCTTCCAGCTGGATGTTAATACTCTGAATTTACCTTCATATTCAAATTTGTCTCCAGGCATATTAAGCCTAATGTTTTTGTGCATTGAATCTGTAAATTCTCTGGTGGAGCAAGCAGCCTTACACTCCTCCTTTGCTGGCAAACTGGTACCACAAAGGATTTAGTCCCAGCCTCTCCTCATTGCTATTTCAATGGACCAGGGGAGAGGAAAGAGTGTGCCCAGCTCATCACAAACAAAGAGAAAAAGTGCAGATAGGACAGAATGCATTTAAAGCCACAATTTCATTTCTAGTCTTGCAAATGTAATCAATACTCATACTTCTTACTGCTGCAGTTGCTGGTGACCTGACCTCGTGTGTCATATCCAACAACAAAGCCTCTCTGCTTAAAGTCTGAAAAGTTCCTCTCAAGATACTTGTAGATCCCCTGGAGGGAAAAAAAAAAAAAGGAGAAAAGAAGAATTAGCTGGACTGCAGCACACACAAACACTAAAGGTGATCTTTCACAAAGGATGGATAATGCCAGTAGGCAAAACACAGCTCAAACACCAATAACAATATTCACAAAAGCAGCAGTGATTTTTCCCCAGCGTTCACCAAAAGAAAGCAAGTAACCAGAGAAACTGTTGTGGGAAATAAGTGAGTAGGATGACAACAAACCCTCAATAAGCAAACACTCATTTTCAATCCATACTGTGTTTCATTTATTCAAATCATCTTAAAACTGAATTGAGAAAAATCCGTATTTTGGAAGTCCATCCCCTCAGGCAATGTAAGACGTGCCAGCCTAGTCTTCATCTCTCTGCCCACAGTACAAGTCAGACATTTTCAACATTGTTTCCAAAGTGTTCATCCTAAATTTGTCTTAAAATCAGGGAATGGTTTGGATGGGAAAATGATCTTTTACTCCAGTTCCACCTCCCCTGCAACATTCTCATCCCCACTAATTTCCCAGCCAGCCAGACTCTCTCTGAAGATGCACCATGGACACAGCCCACGACAGGTCAGCAGTTTAGATAAAAAGATGGAAGCACTATTGTTAATGGAAGTTTCCAGAGGCTGCAGCTCCCCACAACCAGACAACACAGCAGAGTGAACTTCCCAGAGCTGATCCTATAAATGCTGCCTCTCACAGAGGTACAGGTTGCCTCTTGATGGGAGTGGGGCTGTTCTGTACCAGAATTAAACAGATTTTCCCCCCAGCCAGTACTTAGGGCAATCCTTCAGGATGTTTTTATCCGGATCTGACTGGGTATCTGGAAAGCCAGCCTGGCTCCTACCCTGGAAATCAGCCGAGATCCTTTTCCTTAAGTGGCTTTGGCCCTTTAGAATCACAGACTGTTAAGGCTGGGAAAGGTCTTGGAGATGAAGTTCAAGCAGGCACTGGAAGGATGTGCTCCAAAGCATGACCTGGTGGATGCTGGCACCTCTTTGGAGAGCCCTCTCAGCTGCAGGCGTGGAGGGATTTACACAGAGAGAGGGACACATTTATTCTTAAAACAAACACAACCCTTGCAATAGTGGCAGGATCACCTGCTGAAGTCACCTTCACACTGAACCCAAAACACACAAAGTGTCCACCCTGCCAAGAACCTTCATTCACAGCTGCAAGGAGAGAAGAGAGAGCAATAGGAAAAACTCTTCAAGGTGACTTGAACAACCTGAATAACATGAACAACCTGAAAGACATGAACAGCAGATTTCTTATAACAGAGCCCTTATTCAGGCTAAGATTTTGTACAAAGAAAAACAGGAATGCCTTTACTTTCTGCTATGGAGCAGTTTGCTTCAAATTAGTCCCTTAAGCTCAGCCACAGACTCCACAGCTGACATAAACTCAGTCCTATGGGACTTGCTTGCTATCCAAACATTTTTATGAAAGCTGCAGGAAATAAATGTAAATCAATAAATGTAAGTGAGGAAGTGAATGCAGACCCTCTCCACTGTCTAAACCTGAGCTCACACCCATCTTCTTCCAGGTGCCCCAAGGGCACTTAGGAATTCCAGCACCTCTGGGGTTAAGTCCTTGCTTGAAAAAGCTTCTCAAATTAAAGAATTTCTAATTCCCTTTAACAAGACTCAGGTTTTGATAGTGTCCCTAATTGCTACTGCTGTTAAATTTCTACCACTTCTAAATGAGGCCCAGGTGCATCTCATGGTGAGAATTAAATGGCTCATTAGCAGGTGTCAGAACACAACTGTATAAGCCCCTCAGATCAAAGCCAAAATTGTCTTCAGGTGACTGAAGTATCACAATTACCTCTCCCACTGTGTTTCAGGTGATTTTCTGATGTAAAATCCATGGAACAGAACAAGTCTACATCTACAGCACATCCAGTCCCTGACACTCAAGTTCAAAAGAAGTGAGAGAACAGTGATGGTATCAAGAATAAGACTGAAAGATTTTTGGTTGATGAAATCCAGAAAGGTAGGAACAGCTTTATTAAATCTAGCATTTAAATTTATATTTTACCTTTAGCGTCAGTTTTTAAGCAGCAGGAAACTCCCTGATGCAAAGGTGGCTGGTTTTGTCACTGTGGAGATTAGTGACAGGTTTCTTTCCCACTAATAAAAGCACCTGGACACACATCAAAGTAGGACAAAGGCCAGGGAATCAGGGCTTTACATGGAGTTTATGTACCTGCAATCTTCAGCAGAGTCCACAGCAACTGCTGAATATTCTGTACCTTGCTGGAGCTGACTTGTCATAATATCAGTATGATCAAATCAAATGAAGAGCAAATGAAAAAAAATCAGATCAAATGAAGGACACAGAACTCACGTGCAACTTGACTACAGCTTATTTTAACTGAAGGAGGTGTTAATTACACTCAAGTCTGCTATTTGACTGGCCATTTATTCCTGTCTCAGGTGAGGACAAACCCAGAGAGCCAGGGCTGCCCGTGCTCACACCAGGTTCAGCAGAACTGTTCCTGCCCTCAGCTTCTGAAACAGGAGCGCTCAAACAAAGATGAAATCTGCTGCAGTTTACTTCAGAAACAAGTTCTAATCCACTTCCCAGAGGCTGCTTTTCCCAACTTGACACACAGCTCTAACAAACAACTAAAAATAGCAGCTGTGCAGAGGGAGCAGATGCACACACCCCGCTTTGTAACTCTCAAAAACCAGCAATGCCCATGAAACCAAGCCTGCCAAGCCATTCCCTGCCCAGCAGAAGGGAAGTTCCCCCTCTGTGCCAGGAACGTGGCTGAGCCAGCAGCCCCACGTTCCACCTGAACCACAAAGGGAGCAGGAGGAGGTCGGCACACCTGGACCAGGAAGGGCACAAGTGAAGGAAGCATCACTCTAGGATGTGTCCAGTTGACAGGTCAGACACCTAAAGGAAGCTTTTTGTTAGGCCTAAGAAGACATTGCACTCCAAAACTGCCAGAGAAGGCTGGGTTTCAAACCAACACTTCCACACAAAACCTCGAGAACAGTACTGGAATTTGGCCTCTCCACAAGAGTGTGGGCTCCACTTGTACAACTCAGACAAGGGAATGTCAAACAACTTCAGAGAGTCCCAGCTGCTGCAAGGTTTAAGCACATCCCTCCATCCTAGGCCAACAGAAAGCAATATTTCAGTCACATGTCCTGAGGGAGGTTAGAGCACCAGCCTGCAAAGAGAAACCAGCTAAAAAGCTTAGGTGCACAGTATTCAATGACAGGTTTTACCAACCCTTGCTGAACCATGTAATAAAACACCCTTGATCATATAGCTGAAGCTCCATTCCCACAAGAACTATCTGTCAAAATAGGTAAGATTCAGTAGTTTCGTCATAACAAACATTTCATTGATTTTCCAAGTACAAGGGTTCCAACTATATCAGCTCATTCTATTTTCAATAGTCAAGGCTAGAGGTGGGCACAGATAAACTGTTTAAGTATATGTAACACAGTCCATATATATTAACATATTGTGCTAAAAACAAAAGAAAATGTTTGTTTGGTTGGGGTTTTTCGGTTTGGGTTATTTTTGTTGTTTTGTTTTTGACAAACACTACAAGTTCTTACGGCAGCTCGTAAGATTTCCAACTACAGGGCTGTGTAACAGACTTACCACTGGCCAAATTCCAGCCCAGCCAAACCTCTCCAAGCCACCTCATTTCCATCTCTGAGCACTGAGCCTTTCATGCTTCCACCTGGCTGCTGCTGCGCCCCAGCTCTGGGACTTGAGCAGGATCCCAGCTGATGCCAGCAGGATCCCGGCTGATGCCAGGTGCTCCCGCGGGGCAGAGCCCCTCCCAGGGCCGTGCCCAGCTCACCTGGGTGGACTGGATGACGGTGAGGTCGTTGATGTAGCAGAAGCCCGCTCCCATGGCCGAGCGCAGCCCGGCCGTGCCGAAGGTCAGCCGGCAGCACAGGCGGTCCCGCAGCTCCTTGTGCTTCCCGCTCTGCAGCAGGCTCTCGATCTGCTCCTTCGTCTTCTGGTTCTGAAAAACAACGTGCAGCTCTTCCCTCAGTGCTTGAGATCCGGAGCTCCACTCTACATGCTTATCAGTTTCAAGTAATTCCTCCAGCAAACTCCTCCTATGCTATAAGCGCGTGTGCACCGGCCTCCACTGCAACTCATTTCTCTCACATTCTTCCCTCATTCGTCATTATTAACAAAAGATTCAAGAGCTCTTGCTGCTACTGATGTGGTGATGTGCTTGTCTGGCCATTAAGACCCTTTCCAGCCCCCCTGCACGAGGAGCACAGGCTTTGGAACGGGTTTTTCCAAGGCAGATAACACAGCTATAACACAATTCCGTTCCCCATCTTTGCTGCTGGGAGACGAACAAAAATCCAAACTCGAAGCAGCGTTTCCTTCCTCCCCACCCACAGGAAACAGGCACAGTAAAATGGTGGAAACCATAGGATGGTTTGGTTTGGATGGGACCTTGGAGATTAGCCTCTCCCACGGGCAGTGACACCTTGCAGTGGCCCAGGTTCCTAAGCCCTCTCCAGAGTGCACAGGGTGTTTTTCAGCAGGCTGGATTCTTATCCAGACTGATTCCCCTGCTCAGTCAGGATCTTCCTCAAGCTGCACCACCACAGCTGAGAGCCTGCAAGTGCACAGACTGGGCATTGCACACCTCTACTGTCTGTACCCCGCAGTTATGCAGCTAATACTGAATTAATGTGGCCACCAAGAACTCGGCCTGCCTGCTGACACCCAGCTTGGACAAGGCACTTCCCAGATCCTACACACACAGCAGAGGAGGGGTCAGAGGCAGTGCTTCCACAGCTGGAAAAAACAGTGACTGCTGCAGAGGTGTAAAACACAGCCCTGGTGGCACAAGTGCTTCTCCAAAGCAGTGCTGCTTCAAGTAGGGTGGCAAGGAAAGGTTAAAACAGGCAGATGGAATCTGCAGGGCAGGGGTGAGGCACCCCTGACATTTAAAACAGAGGTCAGCCAGCTCCAGCAGCACTGGGAAACATGCTCCACACAGACAGGGGGAGGCTCTTCAGGAGGACTGGCAAAATGCTGGGAAAAGCACAAAGACATGAGCTGTGCACATGCACTGGGAGAAAAAAAACCGACAGTAAAACGCATTGAAAAATCTGAAATCATTTCTGCAGCTTGATAGCAGACCCTGAACACTCAACCTGTGAGTTTCAAATAACTTTTTATTTCTGTGTGCTCTAAAATAAAAGGCACGCCACTATTGTCCAGGCTCCTGGACAGCCTGGCAACCAAAGCAAGGCATTGCTCACTACACAGATAAACAGAGGCCTAAAAAGAAACCAAAACAATGGGGCACAATAGATATTAAACTGCAAAAGGGAAACTTTCTCTTTCAGCTGTTCATAGGCAGCCAACCAGAAAACAAATGACTGATGTGGAAAGAGTCTAAGGCAAGAGTATTGAAAACCTCATTTCACAGTATGCATGGCTTTGCTTTAAAATACAGTTATTAAATTACACAGCATCCTCTACAGCTTTTTAGGACACACCACATTGCTTCCCTGCAAAAACAGAATAGAAATTACACATTCCACAGTTTATGGAGCTTTGCAAAATGAGGCAATACTCAAGCAATAGCACAAACATTGCTTTTAAAAATAGATAAACAAGCATTTTTGACTGCAGCTACTTAAATAATTTCCTAAGGAATAAAAATGAGTTGGCCAAAACAGCACCCGAATAACATTTAAATTTGCTCAGGTCACACTCAGTTAAGCTGAAGCTGCAGAAAATAAAGAAGGAAGAAAAAAGTTATAAGTGAAAATCTTCAGATAACCTGAAACCCCTGGGCCAACATGAAGAGGGAAATTTACAGGAGCGGGTATAAATTCACAAGTGCTGATGATCTGTCTCACACTCTGGGTTCTGATGCTGTTGAACGGATAAGCCTGACACCCATCCTTCCCTTATCCCAGCCTGGCACACCCCTCACTCCTTCCCATCCTTCCCTTATCCCAGCCTGGCACACCCCTCACTCCTTCCCATCCTTCCCTTATCCCAGCCTGACACCCATCCTTCCCTTACCCCAGCCTGGCACACCCTTTACTCCTTCCCATCCTTCCCAGCTTGCCCTTTTCCCCAGGCTGGAGCCTCACACCCCAGGGCCCAGCTTAGCTTCTTGCAACACCCAGCCTGGCTCCTAGCACCATCTGCCACCCTGACCTGGGAATTCCACAACAGCTGCCAGTGCTGACACTTAGCCCCACTGCAAACCCTGGAAAAACCACCCCAGGGGTTTTGCTGCTTTGCTCAGCAGTTCCAAGATCAGGTCGCACATCTGAGGGTCTCACAGGGGCTTCTGTGGTGGTTCACCTTCCCAAGTGCAAAAAAGAAAAGTCCCTTAGAGATTTTAGACTACAGCGTTTGAGTGATTAATATCCTTAAAAAAAACCTTCTACAAAACTGCCTAACGCTTCTTGTCTTCAGCAGAAATAAACTAGGCTGTTTGATACAAAAATAGTCAGCCTCAAAACAGCAGTGCTTTAAGAGATCCCTGCATCCCAATGGCTCTAACAAAGCAATTCCAATTCTCAGGAGTGAAGGGCTCAGAGATTGTAGGTTTTCACCTGAAGGCAAGCAGTAGGTGGATGCTGGTGATATGAAAACAGCATTTATTTCAATGGCCAAAGGTGCCAAATCTCTGCGCTGCTAGCCAGCCAGCCTTCCTGGAATGCTCTGGGCTGGCAGGGAACATCCCAGCACCTGGCATGGCATCAAGCAGAAGCAACTCCTCCTGAACAGGGAAGGGAAACCCTTCAAAGCCCCACACTGCTGCTGGCTTTCCAGGGGTTACTTGCTGATGGAGGAGGCCTCACATTTGGCTATGGAATATCCACTGATTCCAAGCCCTATTGTTACTTGATAAATGTCTGCTGCATGTAAATATTTATTATTACCTTTCCTCTAACTTTCTTAGCAACACCAGGAACTTTCAAGCAAAAAAATCCCACACTTTTTTCTGTTTTCACTTTCCAAAAAAAAAAATTCCAAAAAACAAATTCACACCTTCAAACCACACCATCAGCACCAAAATTTCTATAGAAAACTCCAGACATTTGTTCATTTGGATCATCCTCCTAAAACACTAGGAATACTTCAACTTGATGATATATATATAAATAAATACATGATATCTCTCTAACAGACATCTATATGCACAAAATAAATCTAGGATACCTACTATAAATAGATCTAGGACACCTGTACATAATAAATCTAGGATACCTAATATATGTACACAATAAATCTAGGATACCTAACATGTATATAACAAATCCATGACACCTACCTAAGCCATCTCCATGTTCTCTGCACAGCACACATCTGTAAATGTTTAGCACAGCCTGCAAAGGCCAAAGCCACAATCAAGAGGCAGAAGCCACCACCTCCCCAGCTCCAGCTGGGAAAGGCTCCTGCCCAGGGCCAGCTGCACAGGGAGGTGCCAGATAAGGTGACAGTGGCCCTGGGAGAGGCTGGTGCTGCTGAACACCCTGCTGGGGCAGGAAAGGGTCAGGAGGACAGGGCTGGGGATGGGTGAGCTGGCACTGCCCCAGGGAATCTCTGCAGCCCCCCTGGCCTGGGCTGTCCCTGCCTGGCAGCTCTGTCCCGACCCACCAACAGCATGGCACTGCCCTCAGGCACTCACCCTGCCACCACAAGATGTGATTTTGGGTGGCATCCCTAGTTCTCCAGCATCTTTGAGGCCTGCCATGGATATCTGGGAGGTGGAGAAGGAGCAGAGCCCAGGCCATGCCACCCCAAGCAGCCTGTCCCCAGAGAGCAGGGCTGGGCACTCCTGCCAGGCTGGCAGAACCCTCCCTGCAGTGCTCTGCATTCCTTGTCACAAAGAAATGGAAATCAGAAACATTTGGGACAGAGACAGACAGGCTGCTGCGTGGGTGACAGACTGAACATTGTTCCGTGCTCACATAAACACCAGAAAAAGAGTTCTGGAATTATTTTCCCTCTAAAATTATTACACACACACATATATATAAAACAACTATTTATAACAAGTCACTGCCAGAATCAGAACTCTGGGGTCACAACCTGCAGGAGACTCTGCAACACATTTCAGAAAGGTTTGAAGTATTACTAAGCAAAAAGAATATATATTCTCTGCCAAATTTTCAGCTTTCCATGTACTGCACAGTTGCCTGCTGAGGCAGAATCACACTTTTTTGTGGCTCATCAGGGTTCAACATTTGGAACAAGTGGAGAATTAAAGACAAGGGCATTAACTGAGTATTTCTTACACATCTTTCACACCCAATCATGTTAATCACATGTACTTACCACCAGAGTTAGGTTTCAAAGCTAATACCCTGTCAAAGTAACTGGCAATTTACTACCCACAGCAATTTCTTTTTGTTTTGCACACTCTGCGTATGTGCAGCTGAAAGAAGGGGGAAAGACTCAAGTTGGTTTGAGTATCAATGAATTTTTCTGTGGCCTTCATTTTCCTGATGTTATTCTTAAAAATTCACTTTAAAGTCTTAATAAGCAAAAATATTTCAAGTCAAATGCCTGGAGCAAGTTACTGGTCTCAAACTACCAAGTCCATTTCCTCTTGGAAAGCATCTCCAAAGCCACAAAAATTAGAAGAACACTGAGGGACACTCCCAAAATCACCTTATCAGCAAGGAAGAACCCCCCACACTACAGCTGAGAACCCGATACTGAGTCCATGAATCAGTAAAATCAAGGGAGGATGCAGTGAATGGGGCCTGCACAAACAGCTCCTGGATAATTCATCCCAGCTTTCCCCCCACGGGAAGGTCCAAGCAGTGCCTTTAAGAGCCACAGGATCTCCAAGCACCAGCCAGGAGCAGTGTGTGCACAAAGCAGCCTGGCACACAAGGCAGGCTCCTCCAGGAACCTGGAGACAGATGTGCAAGTACAACAGGAGAACTGGGAAGTGGATGGAAGGGCATTAAAGGGAGAAAGTGGAGAACAGTGACTAACTGTTGACACACTCACCAGGGAGGAGTGAACAAAAGGCACTGCCTCGTGCCTCCAAGCCTGGCTCAAAGACCAAGGAGCGAGGATGGCAAGGGGGAACGCCAGGAGCATCAATGAGGGGGCTGGGGAGAAGGGGAGGAAAGCAGGACACATCCCACAGCCAGGCTTCCTCCACCCACCAGGGTTTGAGGCGAGGTCACCACCAACACCCAAACCACAAAGGACAGCGAGCACAACTCTGGGAATTAATTACAGCAAGCCATTTTCAATTAAGTTGGAGGACAAAAGGCTCCCACAGCTGGGAAGGGAGTGCATGGATTTTTCCTTTATCAGATGCAACAAAAACCGCTGCAGCTCAGGAGGCTGGGGGTGGGAAGGGGGGCTCAAGCTGCATAAGCAGCAAAGGCCCCACTGCCTCGGCTTGTGGTGAAACAGGAGGGCACTGGCCCAACAATCCCTGCTCATGCCACATTTCCTGGTTTCTCCTTGCCTTCCCCTCCCACAACACCTTCACCTGGTTTGTTAACACTTTTCCTGAACGACTCCTGGCCCCAGCCAGCAGCCCCCAGTCCTCCTCCTCCAGGTGATTTGGAGTTGTCAGATTTCCCAGGAGCTCTCTTGGAAACCTCTCCAAGTAGTTCTGAGTTCTCCAAGTTCAAGCAGCTTTATAGGAAAGGTCATGTTTGTCACCTAGGGAAGCAAGGGCAAACAGGTACACTCGCACTGACCCTGCAGTTTGCATTTTATTGATTAATTACAGCCCTAGAAAAGGAGACATTTCACTGTTGCCAGTTTCAACCTGAATATTTTTCCCCCTGTGGAAGCTCTCTGACTTTACCCATCTTTAGGAAAGACAAAACCACCTCTTAAAAGCAACAAAAACCTTTCAACACACTAAGAAGATGTTACATAAAAACAAAATATTTACTGGAGTTCAGCCTGGGTTATCAAACGTGTTATCAGGAATGCCATTTCCTCTCTGCACTCCTTCCCTCCCCCGTGCCACTATTCCCAGATATTTTCACAGCAGCTCTGAGCTCAGAGGGTGCAGATGGCACCTGTTTATTTCTGCAAAGCTGGGAGGAAAAAACCATATTTCCAAGTGGGAGAAAGCTCATCTCAGAGCCATCAGGTGGCATTTGCCTGCAGCTCTCCTGCTTTGATCCTGGCAGGATGAAACCAATGAGCAAACAGAACCAACACACCCGCGGTCCTGGCTAACAAAAATAAAGGCAAGAGAAGCTCAGGAGAGAGAAACCTAAAAAATGAAGGGAAAACCAGTCAGAAGCCTAGACCACTGCTGTGCTGGTAGTTTACCCTCCCCCATCATCAAGGTATTTTTTTAAAGCACAGGCCATGATGGTTGGACAAACCAGCTGCAAAAAAAAAACTCAAAAAACCCAAAGTAACCCTTTCAACGACAGGACAAGCAAAATACTCTCCTATACCACACTGTTATCATAGGTTTGGGTGGCTTAATCTGAATTAATCAGGCCTGCAGTGCTCTTGACACCGTGTTGGCGCTGAGAAGGAAAGGGGAACGCTGGAACCTGGCTGTTTCTCTCCTGGGGAGGGGTTAGGTTCAGGCAGCTGAGGAGAACAGACTCAGGCCGCATTTCAAAGAGCTACTGTTCCATCCATCCATCCATCCGCCAGCTGCCCGTCCCAGCCCTCGGAGCGAGCAGGTGGGGCGGGCACCGTGCTCCAGGTGCCAGGACAGCACCATCCATCCAAATCCCTGCCCAGGAGGGCACCCTCCATCGCCACCCCTGCCCAGGTGCCAGGACAGCACCCTCCATCGCCACCCCTGCCCAGGTGCCAGGACAGCACCCTCCATCGCCACCCCTGCCCAGGTGCCAGGACAGCACCCTCCATCGCCACCCCTGCCCAGGTGCCAGGAGGGCACCATCCATCCCCATCCCTGCACCTTCCCCGCGCAGCCGAGGCATTCCTGGAGCCCTGCCGGACGCAGGGATGGAGGGGAGGGGACCCGGGCGGAGGGGCGGGCGGTGTCGCCGCCGCTGTCGCAGGGCGCGGGCTGTGCCGGGGCCACCGCCGTCGCTCGCCCACCTTGTCCCAGCTCAGCCACTGCCACACCGCCTTGTCCAGCTGCGCGTCCCCGGTGCTGCGGGCCACCAGCACGTTGGAGTTCACGTCCCCGGGGGCTCCGCAGTCGCCCATGGTGGCGGGGAGAGGGAGGAAGAGGAGGAAGAGGATGAAGACGGAGAAGGCGCCGCTTCTTCACTTCGCCACGCCCGCCGCCGCACCGCGCATCGCCCGGGAGGGAGGAAGGGGCGGA
>VXAX01001177.1:135618-146206 GCA_013399835.1 Leptocoma aspasia | reverse complement strand
AAGGGGCGGAAGAGGCCGAGGGGGGCCCGGGGGTTCCCGCGGGGCCGGTTTTTATCGCCGGCCGGCGCTGCCAGCGGCGATTAACGGGGAGCGACCGCCCCGCCGCCGCCTCCTCCTCCTCCGCCCCGGGCCCGCCCCGAGCCACCGCCCCGCCCCGCCCCCCGGCGGGCATGACGGGAAATGGAGTCCCCGGGGCGCGGAAGGGAGGGCACGGCACGCGGGAGAAACTACAGCTCCCAGCGGCCGCCTCAGGGAGCGGGACGGGGCTTTGGGGCCGCGGGTTCGCGTCCCGCCTCCTCCGCGATGCGATAAACAGCGTCCCTTGTGTCCCCTGCCGCCCACCGGCCGGCACTGCCCGCCTCCTGCCTCACGGGACCCAGGGAGAGCTGCGACCCGCCCCGGCAGTGTCCCTCGCGCTGCCCACAGCATCGTCTGTTCCCTCCGAGAGGGCAATGGATGGGGCGCTGCCCTGCGGGATGAGCTGCTTGCTTAGAAGCGTTTCCAGATGGCAATTCCAAAGCCATTAGGAGGAGAATCATAACCCTGCCCTGGCTGCACCAGCTCTGATTGGATTGCCTGGCCCTGAGCAGCAGGCTCGGACTGACCACATCCTGCTGAGCATCTTCATCCGACAGAACATCCCACCCCACAGAGCATCCCAATCCCATACGGCATCCCCACCCCGCCCAGAGGTTGCCATAGTGACAGCAGGCACTGCAGAGGGATAGAGTCATGGAATCACAGATGGTTTTGGTTGAAAAATACCTTAAAGCTTATTTCATTCCCACCCCTGCCACGGGCAGGGACACCTTCCACTATCCCAGGCTGCTCCAAGCCCTGTCCAACCTGAACTTGGACGCTGCCAGGGATGGGACAGCCACAGCTGCTCTGGGCACCCTGTGCCAGGGTTTCAGCAGTGCCCCCACATCGGGAAGTGATGATTAGTTTCCAAATGTGTTCCTGTGAGAAGGCTTTGGATCTCTAGCTCCAAGGCACCCCGTGGCAGATGGCAGGCAGCCTGAGCAGCTCCAGAGCAGGGTAATCATGGAAAAAGATTATGGTGATACATCTTAGATCTGCTGATGGAGATTTGCTGTGTTGGCCTGGAGAAAACACTGACCTCATGGGAGATGACAACTAAGTCCAGTGTATTTGAGGGTTACTCAGCCTCCAGAAGAATTTTTAAAGCTGATTATCTTGTTCCAGGGCAGTTAAACCCAGTCCCATCTGCTGGCCTGGCTGGAGTGTGGGGAGCACAGCAGGGCTCTCCGGGGGGACTGTGGGGCCTCCCCACGCTCCCTGCCTGCCAGCACAAACCTCGCTCTTCATCTGCTGCTAGCAACTGCATTTCCAGTCCTCGTGGTGGTGGAAAAAGGGCCAGAAGACAGGGAATTCCTGTGCGAGTGAAGGAAAGCCAAGGTTCCCGCGTCTGCACCCTCACACGCCGCACGCGCGGAGCAAACAGCCCAGGGACCAGGAGCCAGCCAGAGGCCAGCCTGCCAGCCATGGACAGCAGCCAGCCTGGGAGGAGAAGGGCTGCCAGGCTGCTGGCAGCCGCCAGCTCGTGTGCTGGGAGCTGCCAGGGCCAGCGGGGAGCGTGGCAGGGCTCAGCGGGAGGGAATGGCTTCTCCCGAGCCCAAGGAACTGTGAGCACCCACACGGGCCCGTGGCCCTGCGCAGACACTGCCCCTGCAGCCAGGGACAGCCCTCTGCCTGCCAGGAAACACGGGGGGCACAGCTGGGACTAGACCAACTGCAGTGGAATTGGTCTGGTTGAACACCTCCCACTAGCCCAGGCTGCTCAGGGCCCCAGCCAGCCTGGCCTTGGACACTTCCAGAGATGGGCCAGCTTCTCTGGGCAAAGAATTTCCTCCTAATCTCTAATCTCAGTCAATTCTCTGTCAGTTTGAGACAGACTTGTCCTGACCTCCAGGCCCTTGTAAAAAGTCTCTCTGTCTTTTGTGTAGGTTCCCTTCAGGTACTGGAAGGCCACAATTAGGTCACCCTGGAGCTTCTCTAGTCTGGGCTAAACAATCTCAATTTCCTCAGCCTTTCCTCACAGCAGAGGGGCTCCATCCCTCGGATCATCCTGGTGCCTCCTCTGGGCTCTCTCCAGCAGCTCCAGGTGCTGCTGCTGCTGGCCCCAGGGCTGGGGCAGCTCTGCAGGTGGGGTCTCACCTGGGCACAGGGACAGAATCCCCCTCCCCTGCTGCCCAGGCTGGGGGATCAGCCCACAGGAAGGGCTAAGGCACACATCAGAATCAGAAACATCTGTCCCATCCCGTTAGCATCCTCAGGGATCTGGTTCCGCAGCCCAAATCCCGGTGCACAACAAACGGGCTCAGCCCATGAGCTCACAGCTGCCGGGAGCAGCCCGGTCGGAGCAGCGTTTCCATGGCAATTTGCACCGTTTATTCCACGTCGTGTGCAAGCAGGCCGGAGCTCCCATGACATTCCAGGGTGCTTTCCCACTCCCAGTTTCTGCAGAGAGCCAGGGTTCTGTGGGATGACCCCCGTGTGTTCCTGCAGCTGGTGGCTGAGCCTCTCAGCGCTGGGCACGCCCTGGCTCTGGGGCACAATTTTTGGTTTATTATTTACGTCTCCTGAGCACCCCGTTTGTTCTCCCGGTGATGACACAGCAGCTCCCAGCTTTCCCTTCCCTCCCAGAGCCATGGAGTGCTCCAGGCAGGCAGCGAGCACATCCCTGCCCAGCTGCCACCACAGGGCAGGGACACGGGTGCCTCTCTGGGCTGGAATGCCGGGTTTTCAGCAGATCTGGGATCACAGCAGGAGAAGGGCTCTGTCCTGAAGGAGTGCAGGTGCTCTGCAGGCAGAGCATGGACACAGAGCACAGGCTGCCAGGTGGGAAGGATGCAACAGTGGGACTACTGGCATTAGGAAATGGCTTTTGAAGTTCTGCAACTGTCCCTGGCTCCGTGCTTCATGATGTCAGCTTTGGGAAGGCCTGATCCCACACCCTCTGCCACTGGCAGCACACTCCTTAGCTTCCTCAGGAGCACAACACTCTAAATATGCTTTAAAGGCAGTTTTTAACATGCATCTCAGAGCCGCTGGAAAAACCTCTGCTCTGGTCCCAAAGGGAGGGCAGGAGCAGCTCCCTTCACCATTCCCGGATTCCCAACATTTTTGGATTCCCAGAATGAACTTTTCCCTATTGTGACCCCTGTGTCCCTCAGGCTGCAGAGCAGCACTGGTGCTGTGAGCCTGGCTCAGCCCTGCTGAGGGGAGAGCAGCTCTTCCCTGGCCAGCACCGGCTCCCCCAGGGCACAGCCCTCCTCTGGAGCACTGACAGCTCTCCTGGAGGAGCAGCTCCCCTGGAACAGCTTCCCACTGCTCAGTCAGCCTGTGCCACCCATTCCAAACCAGCATGACCCAGGCAGCCCGTGCTGGCAGCTCAGCATTCGCTGACCTCCCCCTGAGCCACTATCATTTCACCTCGTGCCTTCCTTATCGAAATGCCCAGCATCAAAGCAGTCCCAGGAACAGGGGCTGTGATTCCCACTGCTCCAACAATCCAACCACTGATCCACCAAGCCAAGGTCAGCCCAGACTTCCCACACGTTTCGATATCCTTTTCCAAGCACCAGACACCGTCTCACCCGTGATCCAGTGCTGTGTGCCAACAAAAGAAGTCTTAAATAATTTGGCCTCCCAGGAGCCTTATTTTTTTTCCTAGCTGCATTGCTTAAAACCCAAATGTAGTCAGCTACAATTCGCTCAGTTGGATTTAGGGATTCAGCCAAGACCGGCACGCTCCCAGCTCTTCTCCCTGCGTGCTGAGAGCATCTCCTTGCTGTTAACAAAAGCTTTGTGAGTGTCACCCAGGAGTCCTCTGCTCCTGGGGCTGCAGTCCAGGGGGGTGAGGCCAGAGCCCATCGGCTCTGAGGAGGAATCTCTGAGCTCTGGGATGAGCATCTAAATGGTTGCAAAATCCTTCCCCTGGCTCCTGAAGCAGACCCATTTCAGGAGGCTCCCAAATCCATCCTTCCCTCATATATCCCTGTTTCCGTAGCCCTCGGAGCAGCACAGCACAATCCGCTGCTGAGGATGTTTGTCAAGCTGCCCCAGACCATGGATCCCATGGGGACACCAGCCAGGCTGGAGCCGTGGGTGCCATGGGGACGCCCAAACAGCCCGGAGACACGGATCCCATGGACACCCAGCCAGGCTGGAGCTGGGGGAGCCATGGGGACAAGGACAGCCAGACAGGAGCCAGAGGTCCCGCGGATACAAGTCCCTGCTCTTGCCCCAGAGGTGCCGCGGTGTCCCGGGCATGTGACACCGGGACCCTGAGGCAGCTACCACAAGGTGGCACTGGCATCTTGTCACCCAGCCTGGTGGCATCCAGCCGGCGACTCCAGGGTGGGGGCACCCGGGGCGTCCCCCCAGCCCTGCCCTGCCCCGCCGCAGGCTCTGGTCCGAATTTGCCGGCAGGGATGGATGGGCAGTGGAGCTGCCAATGGATCACAAATCGGGTGGGTAACCAGTGCTGCAGGAGCTGTGTCTTGCGGGAGGGATTTTCACCCTCAGAATCTTCTGGATTAGGGAAAAGCAGCATTTTTTTTTTTTTGCCAAATTTTTATGACACGCTATCTGTCAACAGGGTTTTCCCTTTGGGTCACAGCATCAGAAGAGATTCCGAAGTCACTAGATGCATCCCTCTCTCCCAAAAGTGGGAAAAGCAAATTCCACATCACTGAGGGGATTTTGGGGTACCCCATACACCATCCAGCCCCCATCCCATCGCAGGGTCCCACATCCAGGCCCTGGCTGCTCCACGGCTCATCCCACTGGAGGTGCTGGGGTTAGAGGAGGACAAACCCCAGGGAGGCGGAGGAGAAAGGATCAGTGGTGTGTCTCTGTCCCAGCCTGGCCCGATTCCCCTGATTTATTTGCAGATAAAGAGTTTATTTTCCTTTCCCAGCGCTGCAGGTGCCAGATAAACAGAGCAAAGCCTCTCGAGCCACTTCCTGCTCGGGCCAGGTGCCGGAGGACACCTGCGCCCCAGAAAGCCCTGCCTGGCTCAGGAATCCCAGTGGGATCAGCCCCAAAATGGGCGTCCCAGAACCCCCTGCTCCAGGTTTTGTGCCCAAGCCAAGGGCATGGCAAATCAGGAACTGGTCGCTAAGCTGTTGCCGTCCCGGTGCCTCCGGTGCCAAGGCTTCCAGCCCTACCCCAAACACACTCACATCCACTATTATTTTTTGGATTAGGGTTTGGCGTCACTGTTTGGGCTCAGGATCGCAACTGTGTTTAACCTTGGAATGCGGGCGGAAAGGCCCCTATGGGCCAGCTAATCTAGCTGCAATTAAAGACATTCATTATGCCATTATGAACAGGTTAAGACGTGCGAGACGCTGGGTCACTGGCGCTGCCCCACGGCCTGTTTTGAAGGACAGGGACATTTACTGTCCTGGACACCGGCCACTCCACAGGCCAGGTCCAAACCCAGCCAGCTTAATAGCGGAGTCAAAGCCAAGGAGCCCAGCAGGACCCAAGAACATCCCCTTCCCGTCCACCGCTGCACCCTCACCCCATGGAAAACACATTTGGGACCTGCGGTACAAAAGGCCAAAGCTGCAGCTGACAGCAGGAAGGAAGCAGGAAAGACTCAGCATCGCCATCCGGAGCCCGGAGAGACCTTGGGAGATGCTTGGAGCCACGAGCCTCCGGCCAGGCTCGGGCCACGCTCCCGGCGTGCCCACGGCTCCCGGCGTGCCCACGGCTCCTGCAGCGCTGCCCGGCCAGCAACGGGGACGAAGCGTCCAGCTGGGACTGCGGGGCTCGCTCCGGCCTGGGGGTTTGTCCCACCCTAGGCCTGTGATGCCACCCAAGGGCTGCCCTTGAACCCACCTTGGCAGCACACAGGCAGCAGGGTGAGCCCTTTCAGCATCCCCTGGGTTCTGGCACAGAGCGGTGCCCCACGGACTGCCCCAAACAGCAGCTTTGCTTGGAGGAGAAGCAAACACAAGTCCCCTGAACCCACCACCTCCTTTAATTCCCTGCCAGAAAAGCAGGGCCCAGCCCAGCTCAAACATTACAGGGTTTCATCACCAGAAAAACCCACTAACCACTGTCACAGCTGCTGGGAGCCCAGGAAGGGCAACGCTGGCTGATCTGAGTAGGGAAATGGGGAAATATTCTCCTTGAAGGCTCCTGCCAGCCCCTGCAGGAGGAGGAGGAGGTGCCCCTGCCATCCCCATGCCCACGGTGGAGCCGAGGTGGGTCTGCAGGACCAGGACCTGCTTGCAGGTCACATTCTTCCAGCTCCTGCCAGCCAGGACAACCCGGCACTGCTCACACCGGGACTGAGCTCCTCCATGGTGGGGGCTCCCAGCAGCTTTGGGGGGCTCTCAGCAGCTTTGGGGGGCTCTCAGCAGCTTTGGGGGGTTCCCAGCAGCTTTGGGGCCAGCAGCACTGTCACATCCCACAGCGAGCGGGACGTGCACGACAAGGTGACGCCAAGCCCGGTGTCTCCCCGGGGACGAGGCGTGGGCCGGGCTCAGATCATGGAGACTCTGTTCTTGATGTAGACGTGGTAGGGGTCACTGCGCTTGTCCACCTTGCGGGAGCGGGTGTAGCCCAGGATGAGGCTGCCCACGGTGACGGCGAAGAGCGTCATGACGAACAGGATGTACATGTAGGCGTTGTCGTTGCGGCCGGCGTGGCCAGCACGGCCACCACCGCGCGTGGCCCCCGCCGCGCTGGCCGGGGCCTCGCCGGGGCAGGGGATGGCCCCGTGCAGCGTCTGGTTCAAGGCGTTCAGCACTGCCCACAGGCTTTGGTGCCAAGTCTCCGTGCGGTTGTTCTCGTCCATGTCCTCCGCAGGCTGCAGGGAGGGACAGGGACACTCAGGAGAGGCTGCCCGCACAGCAGAGGGGTTCCCGGGACCCAGCCATGACCCCAAACTGGTCCTGGAAGCACCTCCTCTGCCACAGAGCAGGGTGGCCAAACCCTCTGCACTTCCAGAAGCCCTCTCCCTAAATTTCAGTCCTTCCATAGAAGAGATAAAGCTCCCAGGGCTCCAGAGCAGCTGCCTGGCCCTGTCTCCTCCCCAGGGCTGGGGACAATGTGGGGACACAGCTGTCCTGAGGGACCAGGAGGGCTGGGTTCAAAGTCTGCTTTCCCCAGGAATATGTGGGGATGATGGGCACATATCCTGCACCCCTGCAGGGTGCAGAGCTGGCACAGCCCCCCACAAATCGCTGTGAACCCATCTCGAGGGATTGCTGCCCTCAACCTCCCTTCCCTCTGTGTGCCAGACCCGCTCTGACCTGCCATCCCTCCTTTGGCATGGTGCCCTTCTGCCTCTTGTGTCCCTTGTGTCCCTTCACAACTCGCTGGGGCACGGGAGCTGGCACGGCCAGGAAGGGACGCTGGGACACAGTCCCTGCCGTGTGCCATCCTTTGGGACACGCCAATCCCACAAACCACCAGCCCCCCAGGTATCCACCCTGTCCCCCACCAGTTCCCCAGCACCCCTTGCCTGATGCACCTGCAGCTCTACCCCGTGCACAGGAGCTGATCCCCCTCCCAAGTGTGTCACCCTTAACTCGGGGTGCACCTCCCAGGATGAGACCCCAGCNTGGGTTGGATCTGGCTGCCTTCCTGACTTAAGAGAAGTAGGCTGAATTTGGGAGGTTTGGGGCAAGATCTGGGTTTATCCCAGGAGGAGACCCACAGATGGGGTACGACTTGGGGGGACCCACCTTAGGGGGTGTAAGCACAGGGAGAGGAGTGGGGGACAGGGCGTGGGAAGCAGGGCTGGCACTCACCTCGCGTGCCCTCCCTGCCTGCGCTGCTGCCAGGCTGAGCCGGGACTGAGCATCGCTGCCGGCGGGGAGGGATGCCGGCCGGGCTGGGAGCGCCGCCAGCCTCCTCCCCTTCCCGGGGCAGAGCCACCTGCCGCAGCCACCCAGCCCCACGGCGGCCACCAGCCTGTCCCCAGCCCCACGGCCCCTGGCCCAGCCGGACACCGGGGGCTCTATGGGGCGGCGGAGCGCGGCTCCGCGCTTCCCGCGGCACACGCTGCCGGTCACGCCTTCCTGTCCCTCCTCGTCCGGCACCGCGGCCCCCGAGCCCTCACACTGGCACAGAGCCTGCCTGGGCATGTTCCTCCTGCTCACCATTCCCTCCTGCAGCCCAGCCTGCTCCATGAATGGGATTTCCCCCTGCTTCCAGCTCCACTGGGCACCCAGGGGTGGCTCACAAGGAGCTGCCAGTGCTGTGCAGCGGCAGAGAAACCCCAAAGCCTGTGGGGCAGGGACAAGGCCCAGAGCAGCAGGCAGGGGCTGTGGGCTGTGACCCTGGGGGTCAGGGCTTGCTCTGAGCAGGGTGTGGGCACTTCAGCCTCAAGCTGACTTCCCACCCCTGAATAAGCCCATCCATTAAATCAGTTTATGATGCTGCAGCTGGGACAGCGATTTCAGAAGTGCTGACAGCAACACCTCCTCCAGCACCACAGACCCCGTGGGAGCAGGTCTCCACCACCCAGCTGGGATGCTGTGTAGTCCCACAGGATCCATGACAGCCGTGGCTTCTCTCCTTGAGACCCTTTTCCCTCCTTCTCCCCCTTTTCCACTGTATCCACAGCGCTCCAGTGGCCTTTTAACCAGCATTTACAGCCACCTTACACCCTCCCTGACGCCAGGATCTTTGCCACGTGAGGATTTCCCTGGGCTCAGGGTGAGAAAAAGGTTGTTGTTGATAAAGTCTTGGGGTAAATAAATGAGAAAAAGATCAGCCGCCAAAGTTCCTAGCAACTCTCTTTATATATAAAATCTGCTTCTTTTTACCCATCAGCAAGGGAAGGATGCTCAACTCACATGAATTCATGTGAATTCATGAGCATTTACACAAATCTTTCATTTTTGTAGGGCAAAAAGCAGAAAAAAACCACAAAAGCACCTGTTTGAGTACTTCCCCAGCAAGTGACGTGGGGATGCGGTACCCATGGAGGTCTCAGCTAAAGGGATGGAGACTCACAGGGCTGGAGAGAGCAGCCCCAGTGGAGGTTTGGATGTTCAAGCAGCAGCCTGAAACCCTGTGCCACGGTCCACTCAGTCTACAGGCAAAGGCACGAGAACTCATCTCACAACAGAGACCCTGGGGCTGCCCTGACGCCCGCTGGCTTTGCCAAAACACCCGGCCGAGGCACCACAACAATCCTAATCCCCGGGGTCTTCTGAAGAGACCAAAGTGCAGTCAAACACCTCCTGGAAGGAGTCGAGGAAGGGCTCGAGGACGTGGCTGACGGCGACGTGCTGCCCCAGCTCGTGGCTCAGCGAGGTGACCCCCTTCCCCTCCAGCCCGCAGGGCACGATGTGGTCGAACCAGGTGAGGTCGGTGCAGCAGTTGAGCGCCAGCCCGTGCGAGGTGATGTGGTTCCCGCAGTGCACACCTGCAGGGGCCGAGAGCACCCACCCGTCAGCACCACCACCCTGGTGCCCTGCTGGGAGAGGCTGAGTGGCCACACTGCCCACATCACCATAACCATCCTCCCCCCACCATGCTGTGCTCCTCCATTCTGCCAGGGAAAACCCACAGACAGGCTCCCCAAATTTGGGGTGGATGGGGCGCAGCATCCAGATCCCTCCAGCCCAGCCCTGCATCCCCCAGCACCTCCCTCCCACCGCTGGAGTTTCCAGTGGGCTTGGTCATGGGGAGAGCCACAGGACCCCCAATCCAGGCTGCAGGGTCCCAGGAAGAGGTCCAGGATGTGGAGGGGGAGCAAGGGAAGGGGGCAAGGCTGGGGACTGGGCTGCAGGCAGGCAGCCAGCCCTGGGAGCACGGGGTGCAAAGTGCTGGGGCCTGGGTGGGCCGCAGGGGCTCAACATCGTGCTGCCCCCTCCTCCTGGATGCAAATCCCGCCCCTGCCCGCTCCTCTGTGCGCCCACAGCTCCGTGGCAGGTTCCCGCAGTGCCCTGCCGAGATGCACATGGAATCACAGGATGGGTTGGGCTGGGAGCTGTTCCACGGGCAGGGACACCTCCCACTATCCCAGGTTGCTCCAAGCCCTGTCCAACCTGGCCTTGGACACTTCCAGGGATGCAGAGGCAGCCACAGCTGTTCTGCCCAGCCTGTACCCTCACAGGGAAGAATTTCTTCCCAACATCCCATCCAACCCTGCCCTCCGGCAGTGGGAAGCCATTCCCCCTTGTCCCCAGTCCCTCTCTAGCTCTCCTGGAGCCCCTTTAGGCACTGGAGAGGGCTCTGAGCTCTCCCTGGAGCCTTCTCCAGGCGAGCACCCCCAGCTCTCCAGCCTGGCTACAGACACACACACGCTCCCGGAGCCGTCCCCGCTCACCGATGGCACAGAGTTTGCTGTCGCCCATCCAGACCCCGGTGAAGGGCGGCGGGAGGGCGCGGGCGGCGCCCAGCCCGAGGCGGCGGCAGAGCCGCAGCACCAGCGCCTCCAGCCCGGCCACGTACGCGCGGAGCGGGAGGCGGCGGCGGCGCAGGTCGAGCACGGGGAAGGCGAGCAGCTGCCCGGGGCCGTGGAAGGTGATGTGGCCGCCGCGCCGCGCCGCCACCAGCGCCGCGCCCCGAGCCCGCAGCGCCGCGGCCG
>VXAX01001177.1:76829-129342 GCA_013399835.1 Leptocoma aspasia | reverse complement strand
CTCTCCTTCCCCTTTCCTTCTCTCCTTCCCCTTTCCTCCTTCCTCTTTTTCCCTTCTTCCTCTTCCTCCCCACTTCCCTCTTCCTTTTCCCCTCTCTTCCTCCTCTCTCCCCGTTCTTCCGCCTCTCTTCCCCCCTTTCCTTAACTGTGTTGAAGGCAGTTGAGAAAGTTGATGGTTTTCTGCGTGGGTCCGTTCCTTTCCAGTTTCGTTTCAAAATTTTATTTGGAAAGGAAAAAAATGAAACGAAATAAAATGAAATGAAATGGGTTTTGCCTATGAAATGGTGCAGCAAAGTTGGTGCAACTTGTCTGACAATGTGAACAAGAGCAGCCTGTGGCTTTGTAGCTTATTCCAGGAACAATCTAGACAAACACGAATTTAATTGTTTTGTTTTCAGCCCAGAGCCTGGGGCTTGGTTTAAAAGGGCAGAGCAGGAGGAGGAACGGGTGTCAAAGATGTACCCAGTCAAAATGACAGGGCAGGGCTGGCATTCCAGCCCTGAGATCCTCGTGTTTGGCACACTCTGTCCCCGGGACAGGAGAGGGGCAGAAATTATCCCCCCACACCTTTTGGGACAGGTGTCAGGAATTCAGAGTACTCACTGAAGCACAGGTGTCCCTGTGCTCTCACTTTTGCCACGGGTTTCTTGGAAGGGAGGGGCGTGTCTCAAGAATTCGACTGACCAGCAAGGCAAAGATTTATGGAACTGAGAGGTCCAGGTTTCCCTGCTGAAGAGGTTTGTTGGTTTTTTCCCCTTTCCCAGGTGACGTACAAATGGCTGAGCTACACCCTGGGCGTCCACGTCAACCAGGCTAAACAGTAGGTGTCACTGCATCCCCCAGAGCCTGCTTAGCTCCTGCTAATTCCATGTTAATTCCTGTTCCCATCATCCTAGTCAGCCTACTGAGGTGATTCCTCTGGAAATATTTAAAAACCCTGCCTGTCTTCTCAGGCACAGCCAGGTGTGTTGCTCCATGTGGAGACTTGCCGGGCAGTGATGCACCAAGAAGTCTCCAGTTCCTCTCTCAGGGGTTTCAGAAATGCCTCTCTGGAGGAGCCACTTGGGAACAAGCTGCCCAGGGGCTGTGGGACCCCCTGTGAGATGTATTTGGCCTCTGGTTTCTGTAGCTGCTGGGCTGGGATGCTCCACAGTGGCAGAGGGGTCTCAGCCGGATTGGGTTAATCCTGGGGAAGATGCTGTGCCTGTGTGACAAGTGTCCACGCCAGGCTGGCTGTGCTGTTCGCAGCAGGGCTCGGGGGGAGGCTGGCTGCAGGCTCTGTCCCTTCTGGTGGCTGACCCTGGTTTCTTTTGTGCAGAATGCTCTACGATTACGTGGAGAGGAAGCGCAAGGAGAACTCAGGAGCTCAGCTGCATGTCACCTACCTGGTAGCAGGAAACCTCCTCCAGAACGGGCACGTTGTGAGTGTTTCACTTCTCACAGGTGGCTGGCTGTGAGCCCTTGTGGTGTCCCTTGTGCCTTGTTCTGTCATCCTGGGCCAAAAGCTGAACTGGCTCTTTCTGCAGCAGGAGCCTGGAACTCGTGTAGCATGGGATAATAACAAACAGAAGTTGTCTTGTTAATTAAACCAGCTTTCTAATCCTGGTAAACAAACCAAAACATGGATTTATTAACAGTATTGTATATTTAAAGTGCTTCAGCTTATTAAGCAAAGGAACTGCTGCTTAATGCATTTAGCTTGTCAGATTTTCAGGAAGGTCAGCTAAAACTTGGGGCAGATACCCCAAAGGTTTTTAAAAGAAAATGGGAAAATTCAGTGTCTGCTCCCCTTTGCCCACAGACAAATTTAACAGCCAAACACTAAATGACTTTGACATCCCACCAAGTGTTTTTAAATACACAAATATCCATTACAATATGATCCAGTCTTCTTTTAGGAATGGTAAAGCTCAGGGTGCCCTGGCTTTTATTTGTAGATTGGAAAAAAAAACCCAACAAACTTTTTTTTTTTCCTTCTAAACGATAAACTGGTTCACACACATGAAATATTCTGTCAGTCTCCAAATCTGCCTGAATTGGAAGGTTATTATTTACTGCATTAGCTCTGTATGATGGAATATATGTATTTAAAGTTGCACTAGTAGTGTCACATTTATAGCCCAAGTTTATCAGGTTTTTCCCTTATTTCTTTTGGAAATAACAAGTCTCTTGGCTCACTAGAGCTGGCCAGGAGATTGTCAACCTGTACTGTGATATTTAAAGTATGTGAAACAGACAGGCGACTTCTGACGTAGGAACAAATAATTATTTTTTAACTCTGTCTTAGCAGCTTGTGTATTTTTAAAATGAGATTACAGCATCACTGGATGGTTTGGGTTGGGGAGGACTTTAAAGCTCATGAAATTCCAGTCCCTTGGCACGGGCAGGGAATCTTCCACTAGACCTACCACGGGAAACTATGAAACTATATGGGGGTCACTATGAAGGTGACTTTTGTCCCCCATTATTTTCAAATCTCTGCTTTTGGAGTGCTGGAGTGCGAGTGCCTGCTCAGACGGGATCGCTGTGGGGCCAGGCCGGGCTTGGGGTGACCATGGGGGGCTCAGGGCCCTGGCCTGGGTGTCCTGGGAGGTTTGGGTGCAGGGCTGGGAGAGCCCTGCACTGCTGCTGGGAGAGCCCTGCACTGCTGCTGGAGCCCTGCACTGCTGCCTGATGGCAGCCCTGCACTGCTGCTGGGAGAGCCCTGCACTGCTGCCTGCTGGCAGCCCTGCACTGCTGCTGGCAGCCCTGCACTGCTGCCTGCTGGCAGCCCTGCACTGCTGCTGGCAGCCCTGCACTGCTGCCTGCTGGCAGTAGGTGTAGCCGGAATGCTGCGGATGCAGCTGCAGCACTCCTGGAGGGAGAGGCACAGGAATCCCTGTCAGTGCTCCTCCCTAGCACTGTGCTTTCCCTGCTGCTTTCTGCACTCAGGGGCCAAGGCTGCCAAGATTTAGTTATCCTCTTACCTGCATGGGTTTTCTTGCCACTTGCTCTTTTGCTGCCTGATTAAAGCAACTTTTTAATCCTGGTGAACAAAAGAAGCATGAATTTATTAACAGTATTGTATGTTTAAAGTGCTGCAGCTTGTTAAGTAAAGGATTTGCTGCTTAATTAATTTCTTTTTCTTCATTGCTGCTTATCAGATTTTCAGGAAGGTAATCTAAAACTTCAGGCAGATACCCCAGAGGTTTTTAAAAGAAAATGGGAAAATTCAGTGTCTGCTCCCCTTTGCCCACAGACAAATTTAACAGCCAAACACTAAATTTGACATCCCCCCAAGTGTTTTTAAATACCCAGATATCTATTAAAATATGATCCAGTCTTCTTTTAGGAATGGTAAAGCTCAGGGTGTCATGGCTTTTATTTGTAGATTGAAAAAAGCACCAACAAACTTTTTTTTCGTTCTGCTAAATAATAAAGTGGTTCACATGCATGGAATATTGTGTTTTAATCTCCAAATCTGCCTGAAATGGAAGGTAATTATTTATTGCATTAGTTCAGTATAATGGGATATATTTAATTAAAGCTGCACAGGCAGAGTCATGTTTATAGCCTGAATTTAACAGGATTTTCCCTGATTTCAGACAGGTCCATGGTATCTGTTTAACACAGAATTAGTAGTGGGGTTTTCAGTCTGTCTCTCTGGATCCTCCCAGTATTAGCCACAGCATGTTAAATGTCCTGGAGCAGGTATGGACCTTGAAGGCTGGCCAGAGAGCACATTTCCAGAAACACTCCTTCCTGGCCTTTAACTGATGGTTCATTGTCCGTGGTGTTTTGGTTCCCTGGTGCCGTGCCTGGGCTGCAGAGTGCTGCGTGCCCGGGCACAGCCCAGAGCCTTTCTTGGGGATATCTGCGCCACTGCAAAGCGGGATGACAGAGCTGGAAAACCTGGGGAGTGTTCAAAGGCATTGGCAGCGTTCTGTGCTACAATAATCGTTAGACTTTGTTATTTAATAGCTGACAATAGCAGTCTTGCATACAACCTCAGATTTTAAGATTGTATTTCTTTTTTCCAGTGCCACAAGGTTGCAGTAGTGAGGGAGGATAAACTCGAAGGTAAGCAGGCTGGGAAAGTCATGTGGCTTTAACTTTTTTCTTTGAAAGAACAGCAGAATGAGCAAAGCTCAGAACTTGCCATCTGCACGTAAATGCCCAGCCAGGCTCTTGGGGGCAGGTGTGTACTTTTTGTACCAGCTGTTTCTCAGAATTTGGAGTGTCTGAGCCAACAGCTGAATACCTTCAGGCTTGTGATTTGAGTCTGATTTTTCTTTTTAATTCTGAACATTTTGTCAGTGATTCTTTTCCACCTCCCTGCCACTGACAGCAGGGAGACAACAATCCACCAGTATGTCTCAGAACAATTGTGAGCCTTCAGGCCCCCAAGAATGCTGAAACTGGTAATTCTGGTTATTGGTTCAATGCAATTGCAGTCTTTGCTCCAAGTCCTGTGGGTGTTAAAAGATTCTCATAGAACATTTACCTCACTTTTGTGAGTGAAAGGTGAAAAAACCCCCATTGCAACACTGCTCCGTGCAGTGTCCATTGTCTCACCATCTTTCCAGCTCTGGTCCTGCTGATGAAATCTTACCCACAGAACTGAAACACAACTTCAGGCTCTTCATCACTTTCAAATAACATCTTTGGCACTTGAGAGCACACTGTGGTATTTGTGACCTTAAGGATCTGTGCTAATGACCTCACTTTGTTTGAAGGACTAGCACTGTTGGAAATCTGAAGTGGATTTCTAGCTCACACTGTTTTCCTCAGAGTAGGAGATTGTCAGGCAGTGCAACTACTCTGTGTCATGTTTGTTGAGTTATGAGTGCTGTGTAACACTGTTTTGCTGTGGAGGAAAGGGTTGCTCTTGGGTTTTGTATTGGAAGGCAGGCCAAAGGTATGACTTATATTTGGAAGAGGCTGAGATTTTTGATGGGAGTCGGGCTGCATAGTCTAGGACTGGTCCCAAGAAATGATTACTGTGTGTATTTTTACAGTGCCTAGAAGCTCAGCCTCAGACCAGGATTCTGTGGAAAGAACAATATAAGCAACGAACAAAGAATTCCTAAAAACCAACTTTGTCTCAAGGGGGTTGCAGTCTAAGTAGCATAAGAGAGATAAAGTTTTCATTCTGAATGACTGGCGAGGGTGACACTGCAGTGCTGGACACAGCCCCAGTGGCAGAGAGCAGCTCCAGCAGGGCAGAGCAATGACCAGCTAGCTACCTTCTGCCTTAGCTTTAGGTACTCACTCAGATATTCTGGATCCCAAACACTGGATGTTCTGAAGGTAAACACTGAGAGATCACTCATAAGTCAGTTGTGCAAGAACCAAGAATGTGTAGTGGAAAACGTGACAGGCTTGTGGAGTTTGTTACCTTGAATTCTTCATTAGTGAGCATTGGGAGAAGGTGTGGTTGGACCTTTTTATATTCATGTTTTGCTGTCAAGTAGTCTGTCAGTCTTTCTGCATCCTAAAGGGTGTGCTAACGGAGCTTTTTTTTTCCCCTCTTTTTCCCCAGCAATGAAGTCTAAGCTGTCCACCATTGCCAGTGTGCACGTGTACAGCATTCAGAAGGCCCTGCTCAAGGACAGCTCCCCCCTCTACAACACCGACTATGACATCGTCAAAACAAACCTGCAGCACTGCAGCAAGTGAGTCCTGGCTCCCTTTTCCTTCTGAAGCACTTCCAGACTCCACTTCAGTGCTTACTAGATAGGCCTGGATTTTTAGAAAGCTAGGAAAAGATATCCTCAAAGTCCTGCCAGACCAGTCCCCAAAGAGCACACTGTGTGATTGTTTTGTAAACTGAGCTCACAGTTGGTTCACTTGGTCCTTACTCGGGTGGGGACACTGTTCCAGAGCCTTGCTTGTCTGATGACTGGAAACATTTCTCTCTTTTCCAGGCCACACTTAATCATGACCATTTAAATCCAGTTCTCAGCCACCCAGAAAGAGAAAATCGAAACAGGCTGATAAAACCATGAATTATGTGCTCAGCAAAGCATTTACAGGAGTTTGCTTTCTGTTTTGTGAAACTGTGTTTTCATCTTCTGGACTCGTCCACCTCTCTGAAGATGTCTCACAGGAGCTCCTTCTCCAGGAGTTGGGCTTTGATCTGTGTAGGTTCATTGCAGCTCAGAATAGGCTGTGACCTCCACAGTACAAGGAGTTTATTTTGTGAAGTGGCACGGTTACCCCCCCAGGCCAACACCTGGGAGCCGTGCTGCAGCCTGCGCTGCCACAGCCGCTGCAGCAGCTGCACGCCGACTGTGGATGGGCCCCGTGGGCTCCTGTGGGCTCCCCGTGGGCTCCCCGTGGGCCGTGTCCTGTTTGGCACAGAAGGCGGAGCAGTGGCAAGGGCTGGGGGTGGCACCTGAGCCACACAGCCAGCCACCATGGTTATGAATGAGAGTGATGCAGACCTGCAGGGGCCCCGTGACTCCGTGTGCAGCCCCCCTGGTGGCTGGCTGCCAGTGCCACAACTGCCAGGGGCTGCTGGCCAGGGGCTGCTGGCTGGGCTCTTTAAAACACACCGAGGCCGGGCAGGTGTGGGTCTGGGCACAGTTGCCCACCTGCGGGTGCCACTCGCGCTGCCCCGCGGCAGCCCCAGCCGCGTGGGGCAGCACAGAACGTGCCACGACCTCTGCATCTTCCACAGCAGCTAAGAGGTAGGAGAAGCACACAAAACAGTCCAGGCAGCACGAGTGTCCTTCCTGGTGGAACTGGAGAGGAACTGGGAAGGACTGCAGTCTCCAGGAGTCACTGGCTCCCTCCTGAGCAGCGCCTGGCAGCTGCAGCTTTTCGTTTGTGTGTTGTTCCCACCAAAACAGCTTCGGCTTGAAGTCATGGGGATGCACAGTGCCATGACCAATCTGGTTTGAAGGGGGATGCCTGAAGGGTGTGTCATAGGAAGAGTATAGAGTCTGAAAGGAGAAACGTGGTTGTATCCAAAGTGTTGACAAGGGAGTGACAGGGAAAATAGAAGCTGTGTGTTTGGGGCATGAGTGTAGATGCCCTGGAAGGCGCTGGGTAATCCCAGCTCAGTGGAGCCACATGCCCTGGGTGTGGCTGCAGTTGCCTTGTTCCGCTCTGTTTACTCTTAGGCACCCCAGCATGGTGATACTTGGGCCTTAGGGATACTTGTATCCTTTGGGATTTAAACATCCAAAAAGTTTGGATAATCCAGGTTCTGAAACAGCTCTCTGAAGCCTGTGTGTAAATCTGGCTTTGAAGCAGGATTTCCCAAGCAAACTAAGAAAAATTGCACCTTCTTCATTTGGGACCCGGCTGAAGTAAATAGACATTGATTACATTCCCTCTCTCTGGCCAGCTGAATGGACTGTCTTTGACACTTGGGAAAAGATTCCTGCAGGACCTGCAAAAGCCAGAGGTTTAATCATGTGAGGTTTGCAGCAAACAGAACCTCCCTGTCTGTCCAGATATTTCACAGCTCTGGGACAAGGATCCTTGTTCTCTTCTGGGTTTCTACGGGACCTGCTTTGCTGTGAAGACAGTGGAGTTGGTTAGATGTACTAACTAATACCAATATCTGGGTTTAATGCCTGTTGCCATTGCCAGCAGCTCCTTGTTTGCAGAGCATAGTCTAAGTATTGCCGATTTTTTCAGTGATTATTTAGTGAATTTTGGGTCAAGCCCATAAAGGTATAGTCACACAGCAGCATCAAGGCAAGCTGAGTTGGAATGTGTGAAGTTTAGCTGAGCTCTGCTGCACAGTCAACATAACTATTGACAATATTATTTGTGACAATATTATATATTGGAGGGTTGATGGTGTTTAGAGTAGGAGCTCACGCTGCCCTGAGAGCTGTATTAACCATGTTAACAACAGATTGAAAGTTTAAAGGAGAGTAGGATTATTTGTCTTCAATGTCTGTATTCCTTCCTTTAAAGGTTTGAATGTCAAGAGGTTGCTGCTGCAGCCTCAGAATGCTGTGGAGAGGGTATTGTTTTGTTAATACAGATCCTGATGGGAGTAGAAGTGGACTGTGCACGTGAGCAGCTAATGCTGAGGCACAGAAACGAACTGGCAGAAGGCTGCTTTATTTCTGGGGCAAATGAAAATATGCTGTGTAATTCAGTGGGCTGGGAGGCGTGAGTCTGGGCTCTTTAGTGGCATTTCTGTGGGAAATCTGGAAAGCGTCGCCTGTGATTTGCACAGTGGGGAGCAGAGTTTAGCTATTTTTGGGAACTGCTATTCCTGACTGTCAGTAAGTTGTGCTGTAACTGTGAGCACATCATTTAGTTCTTGTATCTCCATAGCCCCAAACAATCAAGTTTCAGACCATTATAAGCCAAGCTCCTTCTCACTCTCAGGGATTATTTGGAAATGACTTTGTATAGTTAAATCAGAATGTCATGGATATTTTCTGAGCCATTCCAATTTTTCAATTTCAGCTGGGATTTGCTTACCTGGCCGAGTGTGGCTGCTTGTTGCAGCAGCTGTGGGCTTTGTCAGAGCATCAGAAAGCTGTAAACGTTTTAGAACCTCACACGGCCGTACAACTTCTGCCACAGGCTTTAGAGAGTATAACCCATTTAGGAATAAAATGCAGCCTGCTCCTTGTCCAGCCTGGGTGTGGAGAAGGCCCTTTCCCCCCAGGAAAGCTGCACAGCTTGTTTAACATGCGAATGCTGTGGCTCTTGCTGACAGGTTCAGCTGATCTTTTCATCAGAGGTCTCTTGCTCTGTGCCAGCCTTTCTTTCTTGTCCCACGCACAGATGGAATTGCTCCTTTTTCCATAACAGGAGAAGGCAGGCCTGGAGGAGCGGTGGCGCTCCAGGAGGGGGCAAGGCGAGGTGAGCGCTGCAGAGCTGGAAAGGCTAATGGGATTTTTCACTCCGTCACACAGGTTCAGCGCCATCCGCTGCGCTGCCGCCGTGCCCAGGACGCCGCCCGACGCTCCCCGGGCGCCGGCGCCCGCGCAGGGTCCCCAGAGACAGAGGGACCCCGACACCGCCAGCACCGTCAATGGCCACGGGCCCCCCGCTGCCAAACCCCCCCCGCAGCAGCACAGAGGGATCATGGGCATGTTTGCGGCCAAAGCAGCGGCCAAACCCCAGGACGCACCTAAGGAGACCAAAGCAGAGGCCAAGGAGGCCCCAGGTGTAAGTTACCTCAGACCCCCCCGGGTCGTGGCTTTAATGATCCACTCACACGCCACCTCAGTGACCTCAGCCCCCCCTGCACTGCTCCTTCTGCTAAGCCCACGTCCCGCTGGGAGTGCCCAGTGATCCTTTGGAAGTGTTGGACTGTGTGCAGTCACCTGGGGCAAAAAGCCCTCGTGCCACGCTCTTGATCTCTCCACAGAAGTGTATTTGCCATAACTTTGATGTTCCCCAATGAGTGTAAACCAGCATAGCTGCCTTATGGAGACAATTGTTCCGTTGTCTCCAGCTATCCCAATGTACACACCAGCTGAGGATCTTGCTCTCTCCATTGTGCTTAAAAGGATTTGTTTTGAGCAGTAAGTGAAACGTGAGAAGCCCAGGTCTTAAAAGTATCAAGGTGTTTAAACTTGGTCGGTGAGGGAAGTTTCGGAGCTTGGCCTGTGCAAGACTAAATTGTTTATCTTCTGGACTGCTGTTTTTCCAGGATAGGATTATGTTTTCATTTTAATTGGTGTAATTGTTTTTAAAGCGATGTGGCCAGAAAGATGGGTGTTAAAATGGTAACACTCCCTGTGGATGGTTTGGTCTTTCTAACATCTGAGAAGGTTTCAGTTCCCTTCTCTGATTTTTATAGGGAGTTTAGAACCGGTGAAGTGTGCATGTTTTGGGAACTTTAGTGTCTGGTTGCCTTTTATTTGCATTAAAATAAATTGGATTAGGAGGCTGCACTTTCTTAGGTGGTGTGGGTGTGATTTCTCACTTTGGTGGTTGCATTGGTGCAACAGAGCAGTGATACTTCCTTGCAAACAGCCTACGTGCCAGAGGAGCTGGATAAAGCCTTCCTGGTTTGGCCAATCCCTGTTCTTTCCTCTGTTGGCTGCTGTGGATTGAGGCACTGATGGTTTGCAAAAAAGAGCAGTTCTTCCCTGGGAACTGACCCTAGTCCCAAGCACTTCTTTCAGTAACACTGTCAGCCATCAGATGGGAATGTGCCCCAAGTCAGACCTGAAGGCCTGGCTAAGGAGTCCTTAGTAACTTACTCTGGCCCCTTTGCTGCACAGGTGTCTAGTGAGTATCTTCAAATTCTTCAAAACAGGGAATTTTCTAAATCTGCTAAAATCTAAGGCAGTGGGAACAAATGCTATCTATTATTTTGCTTGTCCAGAAGCAGTGCTGTGCACCTTGAGGGCTGGGAGCAATTCCTGTGCTTATTCCTCTCTTTGCTTCCAGGTGTCTGCAGCAAGCAGCAAGCCACCAACAAAGAACAACATCATGAACAACTTCTTTGGAAAAGCTGCCATGAGTAAGTGCTCTTCTGTTTTCAGAGGCCATCATGGTCAGGGAACATGTTGTAGTTAAAAACAAACAAACAAACAAAAAAAAAAAACCCCAAACCTGAGGATTATTTGAAGTCTCTTGTTTTTTTAAATTATACTTTCTTTAATCTGGGTAGAAATTTAAAAATATTCAGTAGAATCAAGTGTTTTGTACTAGAGCCATGATGGGAGGCATACAGAAAGGAGCAGAACTCTTCCTCCCCATCCCCACGCTACCAAACTCATTGGATTTTCTTTATATCCCCTCTTTCCTAATAGTTTTCCATACTTTCTTCTGCTCTTTTGCACTCAAAGGGGTTAATGTTTTAGCATACAGTTTTTAAAGCAAAAATTAAGAGTTTTCAGTGGAATTTTTCAGACAAAAAGCTTGCTGGAGGGAGATCAATTAAAATGACATATTTGAGCAGACTAACCCAGGAAGGATTTTTAGTGCAGAAGAAATCTGATTTAAAGTGAGTTCTCCTGGCTGGAAGATCAGCTATTGGTGAGATGTTTGCCAAAACCTGTTTTGCAGGGCATGTTAATGGTGCTTGCTTTTCATCACACAGCACTGAAGAGCCCATCATTAGTTTTAGGGTTAATTTCTTTCCTAAAAACTGAAGGACTGATACATGGAGAATAAAAATGAGGGATGGCCTTTCTCTTTGAGCAGAGGTTTGGACTAGGTGGCCTCTGCAGGTCCCTTCTGAATTATCCAAGTCAAAAGAAACCATGCTGAAGCTTTTAAATACTGGAATATTGGAAAAGGACTGTGGGAGCTTCTTCAAAGATTCCCTTGTAACAGTGAGTACAAGAGGCTTCAAAGAGGAATTTTGGGAGAGAGTAAACAGCAAAGTTCACTTTCTAACAGACATCTCTCAGAGTTTGCAGGGGACAGTTCCAGCACTGAGCAGACAAGGCACAGCCCTGCTGGGACTCTTTGAGTCCCTGTTTTGGTGAGACTGAGGGAGCTGAGGACACTCTCAGCCTAAGGACAGTCACTACATTTAACTGCAGTACATTCTAGAGGTCTGAGAAGAGCCCCAGACCAAAGCTCATGTGCTGAAAACCAAAAGTGGCATGGTAAAGGTGACCCAGTGGTGATGGGGAAGGCTTTGTGGATGCATGTCCATCATTTCCAAAGGGGTTCCCTTCTCTGCTGAGTCCTGTCAGGGAGCACATTGAGGAAACTTGTGAGGTGGCTGCAGAGAAGGAGCAAAGTGAGCAGAACTGGAAATGATTATGTGTATGGAACAGAGCGTGGGATTCCAGGAGTAAGGTTTATTCTCTACGTGCATGTCTCTCCTGGCTTCAAAGGTTCCACCATTGCCAGAAGGTCCTGAGTTAACAACAGTGGGGTCCTTGGGCTTTCTGCTGTTGATCATAAATAAGAGAGCTGTCGTTCCAGTGCTGCTTGGGAAGCCCAGGGAAGCAGCCAGCCAGTTTTCCCAACACTCCCAGAAAGGCATTGGCAGGATGTTGTGGCCCTCCCAGCAGCCTCTGACCCCACTGATGATCTCCTGCCACTGCCTCCCAGTCCTCTTCCACAGCACACATGGTGGCTTGACATCAGGAACAGCAGAACCACGGAAAATCACCTAGAAATTTAAGCATGCCCTTCTTTTTCCCATGTCTGCTACAGCTTGGCCAATCCAGATCCCTAAACACATGATGGGTAATGTTGTCTGTTCTTGGTGCACAGTGCTAGCCAGCTGCTTTGTAACTTGTCATTCAAACTGAATGCCCAGTGTTTGTTCTTTTTGAATGGTTTATTCCCAGATAAACTCAAAGCCAACTCTGTGCCTGAGCAGCCAAAGGAGGAGAAAGAAGTAGTGAAGCCTTCAGTTGCTGTAGTAGAACCAGAGTCATCTCCTAATACTGTAGCAGAGAAACCTGGGAAGAAAACAGAGTCTGCCAGAACTCAGCAAAAGGACAAGAAAAGGTGGGTTCTGCCTTTCAGGGTCCCTGTGAACCTGCTTGGGGACAGCCTGCACGGAGCTGGCTGGTCATGCAGTGCTGGGTCATCTCCTGTTTCCATCTACTAAATCATGTTAAACCTGACTAAAATTATCTGTCAGGGTTTTTTCCTGGTGTTTCTTTTCCATTTGCTGCTGGAGGTGCCTCAGGGCCGTGGGTGCCATTGCATATGGGAAGGGACACGGCCCAGGTTGTCCTCAGTGGGAGGGGATGGCTTTCCATGAGACAACCTCCCACTGTGAGCAGCTCTGGGAGAGACCCTGCAGGCAGCATGGGGAGGGCTGGCAGGAGCACCTGTCCTGCAGGGAAGGTGGGATATTCCCAAGCCTGTATGTACACAACTTGCAGCACAAAGTTGTGCTTGTTGATCTCCATAGCTCATGTACGGCTGCTTTCAATGCCACTGGTTTACTTTGGGCTGAGGCTCCAAGTTAATTTTAAGTTCAGCCCTTTGTGTTTAATCCAACCCAAACTGACAGAGACAAAGAATCACTACAGTCTGATGGCTCTCTGGTGGCCTATGAGTAATTAATTGGTGGTCTCAATCCATTTCTAGCTGAATAGGTAAGCACACCACCCAGCCCACCATCGCAGTTAGCACTAACTGCTTGTCTTACTGATAGTCTTGTCCAAGAAGCCAAGGGCCTGGAGGTGTTGGCAAGGCCACTTGGAGTTGGGAAGGCCACTTGGGCTGTCCCAGCTCTTTGAGGATACGTGGGCCTTTAGCCTCCAGGCTTGTTCGTCTGACACGTCTCGCCAACATTAAAAAGAAAGAAGCTATTTTATTTTTCCAGTAGTCTTTAAAAATGGCTCCAGAATTCTGAGACACTACCTCATAGTCAGTCAGTGGCAAGCAGTCTGTCAAAAGAGCTTCTGAGTGATGCTTTTGGGGACATTGGGAGCCTCAGCTGAAGAGACAAGATCAGAAATACACTCTTGCCAGGCTGCTGTGGCCAAGCGAGGTGAGGTATTGGGCTGAACTGCAGAGGGGCTAAAGAAATCCTCCTTGTTTTGGAGAGCTGGATATGGGGAAGGATGAGAGGCCTGGAAATGCACCTATGCCTGGTTGTGTAGTGAGTGTGCAGTTCAGAGTATGCAATGCTCATGTTTTTAAGAGGCATTTGATTTCCTTCCGTGAGGAATGTGCTCGTCCAAATGCATGTGATGCTTTCATGCACACATGAGAGATAATGGGTGTTCAGTCCCTTTTTTTCCCCTTTACTTTTTGTGGCAGTAAAACGAAGAGAGCGGATAAGTCAGATGACGAGGAAGAAAGAGATCCCGAAAACATCAAGAGAAAGAGGAAGCGAATCAAACAACTTCAGTCTGACAGCAGTGATGAGGAAGGTAAAAAGATCTGTAAACAATCAGGCATGTAGGTCAGGGGCCTGATTTCCAAAACATTATCTGTTGGTCAGTGATTGAGGGAATAGTTTAAAGGACTAAAGACCGTGGAAATGGCTGTAGTGTGAGCTTTCTGTTTATCTTTGTGCTGCAGGCACTTGGACATAGAGATGTCTCAAAACAAAGATTCAGCTTTGTTTTAGCTTAGCTCAGACCTGGCTGTCTCCTCACCAAGTGTGCTGCCAGTGCCACTGACGTGTGGGAAGGAGGTTCCCAAATCTCTTGTGAAAGATAGCGCGCCTTCCAGAACTGTAGGGCTGGTCAGAACCAGTTGACGTGGGGAGGGAACACTCACAAGTGGCCTCCCTCTCCTCACAGGGTCATTTTTAGTATCTTTATTCTGTATGTTCATAGAAGGAGTTTGGAAGACAGTGTTGGAAGCAAGACATCCAAAAAGGAAAGAGATAATGGGGAAGTTGGAGGCAAAGCAGTTGAGCCGTATCCGATGCGACTCTGCGTCTCCTCGGTGGCCGTGACGGGAGTGGGGTGCCCAGAACATTGCAAGATTTGGGCTTATAATGAGCAACAGCAGGGCTGGATCCCAAAGAATTTGGATAATTGAGGTGACAAATGCCGTTCAACATAGATAACTGGAAAATTAATTGGAATTGAGCTTGGGAGTGTGTGCTAAATGGAACAGTCATCCAGCAAGCTGCTCAGGAAAAGAACTTGGGGATCATTGCGGGCGGGTAATTGAAACCACCAGTCTGGTGTAGAGCTCCAGTAAAAGAAGGTGAAACAGCATATGGGGTGTATTGGTGAGGAGGTGGAGTCCCTCGGGGGAGCCAGAGCTCATTCCTCATTTAGTGTGGCTGGCACATGGGCAGCAAGCAGCACATGAGGAAAATCTGCAGCGCCAGGGAGAGGTGGCTGCTGTTGGTATCTGTGCAGTATCCATGCCACCTCTAGGCCTGTTTTATAGTTTCTCACTGCCCACACTATTTCAAATGATCTTTGTCATCAGGTATGTATCACTTCTTAGACTATTCCACAGGATAATAAATCTCTCAGGAAGCTGTTCTTCATGATCAGCCTTAGTTCCATCACATTCCAGTGTGAAGCTCCTCGTTTGGCTATGAAATATATATATACACACATATATGCCCACACTCCATGGTATTTATTTCTTTAAATGTTTGCCTTTCCATTTCCTCATCACTCCTCTACTGACAAGCTGAGTTGGTTAGCTCTGAGGAGAGGATTTTGAAATCAGCCCTTCCTTGCTTGGCTGGAATCTCTCAGCTCATCCACATCCTGTGAGATCACGCAGGAGTTTGGAATGTTGGAACTCTCTGGTCTCCTATGGGATACCTGCGTGACCTCAGCACGTGTTTAACAATTAATGCTTTTGAATGGGATGCCTCCAGGTTTCATTTATTCCAAGGTTTATATTCTCTTTAGTGACCAGGGATAGAACCTGAGGGAATGGCTGGAGCTGTGTCGGGGCAGGTTTAGGTTGGATATTAAGGAAAAGTTCTTCCCTGAGAGGGTGGTCAGGCACTGAGGAGGTTTTTTGTCACTGCTGTTGCTGCTCCTGCATCAGAACCCTCTTTGTTCTTCATTTCTTTGTGTTGTGCATTAGAATTGTAAATTTATGCAAATTACAGCACATGTATACAAATTTGGATATCACTCAGTTTGCCCTTTCAAAAGACAAAATGAGAATTGAGAGAACTCAGCCCTTTGGTCCTGATGCTTGCCCTTCTAAATCCAACCAGTTGAAAGAAGACAGATTTGAATTGTTTGGAATATTTTTAAGGAGTCCAAACTGGTAATATTATATTCTGTATTGAAGTAGAAGACTGTGAGTTGGATGAAAAAAACAATTAAAAAATATATGTACAGCAGCTGGACTTAAAGAGCATCTATCCTTGGAAAGGTTGGAAACAGGTTTCTCTAGAGAGCAGGGGCAACTTCAGTCAACAGCATCAGTGAGCAAAATGGGGCCTGGAGTGACAGGCACACTTAGCAAGGTTTTGTGGGTGTGAAACTCAGCCTGCATGGCTGATGGGAAGCACTTACGGGCAATTCCGTGTCAGGCCAGGTCTTCTGCCTAGTTCTGTATTAGTCTGCTCTTGATGTCCTAAAAGTAGCCCTAAGTAAGCTCTCCTTACACCAGCATCAGCACATTGTACCACGCTGGAAATACAGAGAGGGCATAAGGCACAATCCTCTCCATTTAAATGATTTTTCATTAAAAAAGTTATATTGGTATGAGGGTTCCTTAGTCACTGCAGGTTGTTTTGCTTCCAGTGCCAGAATAAACTCCACAAATGCGCCCACAGAGGACAGGAGGTTTGGCAGCTTCAGCTGTACCAACACAGGCAGCGTTTTGCAGTGTTGACAAGTGTTTTACAGCCACTTTGGAGGGTGATTTCAGTGGCACTGTGACCTACAAACTCCGTGGGTTTTGGAGAGCCACAGCAGAAGCACTAAAGCTTCTCACAGTTTTTCCAGGCAGGGTCAGAGCAAACCGAACAAAGCCAGGATTTACATCTTTGGTCCATCCAGTTGCCCAACTTGTATCCATTTCATGCAGCTGTTGCTGTTGAGCAAACTGTGGGCAGCGGCTAGTGGTTGACTCAGGAGTTATCACATGTCAGAGGGCTGTGTTGGCTAGAAGAGGATAATAAAGTAGTAAAAGAGTTTGATAGTAGTCCTAAACACTCTGACGTGGGGAGAAGGTGCCTTCTGCCTGCCAAAAGCTGGGGAAGTTGTTTGAAGGAAGATGAAAAAGCCCAGATTTCCCCCAAGGAATCTAGTGGAGCTGGCACACTGACAATGCCTTCAGCAGCCTCTGCTTGAGCATGGCAGAGGCTTTTCACCAGGCTGGTTTTCAGCCCTCTCAGCTTGTCCTCTCCCAAAGATACTTTCACAGGGCTGAGGCCAGGCCGGGCAGTGGCAGTGCAGGTTTGGTGCTGCTCAGTGTGTGGAGGCCTTAGCCCACGGTGTCTGCGAGCCTGGGATGAACTCTGAGAGCTGTGAGCAGCCCCTGGGCCACCGCAGCACCTCGGGGCAGAGCCGCTGTTCGGCTGTGTCCTCTGTCAGCCCCAGCCCTCCCGAGCAAGGTGAAAGGCCAGTCATGTTATCCCACTCTGTTTGCATTCCCGTGCCTCGCTTTCTGCGGTAGTTGGGAGGCCGAGTCCCCGTAGGAGGAATGTGATTTATGGCCGGGCCTTGGCAGCCGAGCGCCGTTTCACGGAGCCCTTGGTAACCCCCGGAGGTCAGCTGGCCGCGTGCCCGGCAGCGCCGTAGCTCCTCACGCTGCCCCGATCCCTCGGGACAGCTCCGGATCCCGGCTCCCTGTTGGCACGAGGGCGGTGCCGCAGCCAGCAGGAGCCCGGCAGGCACCGGCCGCTCCAGCCGCATCCGTGTCGTGATGAAGCAATAGGTCACAGGAGCAGTTTGTTCCCCGACATTCCCAGCTCTCCCCCGCGGCCGAGGCCGTGCGTGGCAGCATTTCTCACTTGGATCTCCTGGAGCTCTGTCGCCCTGCCAGCCCTGCAGGAGGGTGACCCTGCCTTGCTCGTTGGTGTAAAGCCCTGCTTGTCTCACTTTGACGTTGCTGGTAGAGGCTCCAGAGCTCACTGTGCTCCGTACAAATGTGTGGAGGTGTCCTTGACTGGTTTGATCACTCTTGGCATTGAATGGAGTCCGGTGTCCCTGTCCTTGAACCCAGAGGAGAGCAAGGAGATGAAACAGTGAGAGAATCAGGTTCTGCTTTTTGCGGTGGTTTGGATTTTTGTGGGGCTTTTTTGCTGGGTTTTTTTTCAAATAAAAGTCTGAGCTGTCCCTTAACACCCTTCTAGGATGTGTGATAGCGTACTGCACTTAATTCTTGGGTTAAGCTAATGACATGGATTGTTTGGGATGTGTAGCACCACCAGTGAAGCAGCAACTGTTTTACCACACCCCGCCTCTTTGAAATTCTAAACAAATTACAGTCACTCTTTTTAACAAGTAAGTGAAATGTATAGCTAAAACCTGCCAGTTCCTGTGCCTGGTTTTAAAGTTCCCCTTGGTGGAACTGATTTTTTTGGCTTACCAAAAATCCCCAGCACACTTCTCCCATCCTGTCCCCCTGTCCTTCCTTTGGGAACCGCAGCGTGTAGCATTAGCCCCGCGTGCCATCAAGGTGTTCTTCTTCTCAGCAGACGTCCCACTGTCTCCCACACCCGAGGAAGAGAGAGCTCCATCTCCACCACCTGTACCTGCTCTGAAAACTGACCTGGAGCCTGCATCCACAGAGGTGAGAGCAGTTTAGAGTGATTACCTGCCAGAAATGAACTCCTGGTTTCTCACGATGCTGCAATGTCCTCCAGGTGTCAGCTGGAGGGAGGAAGAGGAAGCGGAAGCGTGTGCTGAAATCCAAGATGTTTATTGATGAAGAGGAAGGCTGCATGGGTAAGACTGGCTGTGCCCTACACTCACTGGAGCTCACTTTATTGGCCATTTTAACAGGCCAGCCTCTCCCAGGCTTAGAAGGAGGTTCACAAAATCACTTAGTTATCCCACTTGGAACTCCTGCTCCCAGACTGCAGTAACTGAGCCTCTGGTGAAGGCCTGGGTAGGGAGTCAGAGCTGTAGCTGAATCCTTACCCTTTTTTGACTATTCACAGATTTTCCTTCAGTTCTTTTCCCTTTCTTCCTACCATCATGATTACCACCTTTGTTTCCTCTCCAAAGCTGCAAGCTTTTAAAGATGGTACAGAAAGAGGTTTAGGGTTTGGGATAAATTCTGGCTGAGATAACTTTGTTGAGTTTTTTTTTTCCTTTGAGGATAAATCCAGAGCTGTGCAGAACTTGATTATATGTTAAAGAAACTTACAGTATCCCAGATAAACAAGAATAAGTTGGGGCTTAAGTACTTCATAGGGTTTCTGTTTCTGATAAGGGTGGCTCTGCTTTCAGAAGGGAAGAGAGTCCCTGCAGAAGTCCTGAGAGCCAGAGGCTTTGAATTCCAGCCTGACTGAACTGTGCTTCCTCCTGTGATGTGGAGAAAGCTGTGTAACACTACTGCATTTGTTTCCTCCATGTCCTGACATTGAAGTAGAGATGCAAACGTTCAGAATATGTAGGTTTGGGTTTTGGGGGATTTTTTGGAGGCTTTAAATACTTGAGAGCGTAGAATGTGTTTTTGTAATGCTGTTGTCAGCTGGGCTGAGGGATGTCAGTGGAGCTCAGCCCGTGCTGGGGCAGATGGGGTGCTGTTGTACAGGTCTGTCGTGGTGCTGGCCATGCAGAGACTCGGGCATTCCTGGCCCAGCTCCAGAGCTGCCTGGCCCAGACTCAGCCTGTGTCTGTTTGCACCTGTCTGCAGAGCTGTGTCTTCTGTTTCCCATTAACTTGGTGTGTCTCCTTTAGAGAAACACAAAGCTGTAGCTCTCAGCAGCTGGCTGCACTGGGACTGAAATCCCAAGTAGTGCATTCTTGTCCAAGAATTGGGCTTGCACAGAGTTATCGACAGCTTTGGCTGATTACCCTGTGGGGTGCTTTGCTCTCCCATCCCAGATAGAGCCATTGAAACACTTGGAAGGAAAATGGAACAAAATAGCATTAGGTGGGGAGCTGAGTTGTACAGACTCTGCATCCAGAGCGCAGGAATGTCTCTTCCAGGTTCAGCTGGGAATACTGCCTTTCTTTCTCTGCTCTTCACCCCCACAGGGTTTCATAGTCCCTTGGAAAATCCAGACTCCTGGTTTTACAGTTCATATCCATTTTATGAAAAGGGAATGCAGGTTCCTGTTATGCCCTTGGGAGACAGATCCTGTGGGACGGAGAGAGGGATGGAACTGGGATACTGAGGAGCTGGGTGGGGAGGAGATGCTGCTTTCTCTACTACAAATCCTCCAGCCTGTTGTGCAGAACTTGCTGTCTGGATGTTGTCCAGTTTCTCTCCTCCCTTCCATTCCCCACCCTTTCCATGCACAGGCCTAATAATTCAAAGGCTAAATAACTTGCAAATCTCCCAGGCTAATGTAAATTTTAGTTATTCTTTAAAATACAGGGTTTTTTTCCCCACTCTCTCTCCTGTTTATTTTGAAACCAGCGCTAGGTTTTAAGAGGTGTTAAATCCTAACATTAGAATGAGGCTGTACTTTACATTTATCCACAACTTTAAGTGATGGTTTTCACAATAGCTGCAATAGCAAGGAATGGGTGTCAAAAAGCAAAAGTAATTTAGGGATTAGCCCTGAGGGAAATTGAGCAATTAAAGTGTGTGTGGAGTTAAGCACAAGACACATTCCTAGGCATCAACAGAAATCGATGGATTGAGGGCCTGCTCTTAGTCTCTAGTAAAGGGGAATTATTGAGGTTTAAGCTTGTGTGTTTCTACCTTGCACTTTCTAAAGCTTCAAATAACACATGGGAGATTGGAATATCCACATGTGCATTGGAGGGAAATTTGTGTTGCAGCATTTTAGAGCTCCCATCATTTGAGCCACTCTGATTTAGGGAGTCTGGCTGCGACTGGGGCATCAGTAACTGTATCTGTGTACCCGTAGGTGCTGCAAATACAGACTTCTGAAGTTCAGCTGAGATTGCAGCCAAAGAAAGTTGATCTAAGCTGTGTTACTGCAATTGGAGAGGGTTAACTGCACGCTTCAGGAGTTCCCAGCAGTTCCTGACAGGGCTGACAACAGGATAAGGTTTTTAAGTTCACCCAGTGGTCTGTGGAAGCCGCTCCCTGAAAAGCCTGTTGCCTCTGAAGGGAGCTTGCTTGGTTTGCAGTGCCTGTTTGAGGTCCTGCTAGCGCTGCCCAGGAGGATTTCATAGCATTCCTCTTCCCAGTCTCTGGTGACGTAGGAAACCTTGTTTAATTTGATGCATTAATACAAGTGAAAGCCAGTTTCCCAGAAGAAGGGAAGTTAAGACATCTGTTTAAAAGAACACAGTTGCTAAAGAAAAATGGCTTACTAGAAGAATCCCAGAGCAGTGCTGGGAAAGCTGATATAACAACATTTGCTGGGATCTGACGGTGGCTTTCATCAGTGGGGCTGACTCCAGTTTAATTTCCGTGAGCGTTGTTTTATGTCCCTGGGCTTTCCATCGCCGGATGCTGACAGCAGTGAGCTGGCAGTCCCCTTCAGGCAGAGCCCCTGATTGCAGACACGGCTTCGCCTTGATTTCTTGTGAAGGATTTCTTTGTATCTGCCCTGTTTGGCCACCTCTGTGGAAAGAAGCTGCCCTAAAGGGTTTGTGCCCCTTGAGATGGGCGACGTCTGCTTTGCTCTTCCCTAACTGTCCAATGTGCTGGGGAGAGCAGCTTGGGGATGTCTCTAGGTTGTCTTGCCTGGATTTCTGGAAAATCTGATTGCTCTGGCCCCTGTGGAAATCGGACCAAGTCAGAATGGTGGGGTTTAGCCATAAAGTAGATGTTCCATTGTCTAATGCCAAACTACTGATTCTGATCTCCTTCAGATTCATCACTTTCTGATGGCTGCTTGTCAGCCTTTGCCATATGAATTAGAATCTCTGGATCACTGCGGTTGGAAAAGCCCTCTAAGGTCATTGACTCCAGCTGTTCCCCCAGCACTGCCAAGGCAACACTGGCCCGTGTCCCCAGGTGCCACATCCACATAGCTTTTAAATCCCTGCAGGGATGAGGAGTCCACCACTGCTCTGGGCAGCTGTGCCAGGGCTGGACAGCCCTTTTAGGGAAGGAATTTTCCCTAATACCCAACCTAAACCTCCCTTGGCACAACTTGAGGTCATTTCCTACTGCTTAACCTTGAGCAATGGACTTAATTCCTGTGTCTGACATGTGCTACTTGAACCCAAAATATTCCTTTCCAGGAGTGCAATGGGAAGGCTGCAATGGAGGTCTTTGGTATGAAGATGGCTTAACCATCATCATCCTCTGCTCCCTTCCCTCTTCTTTCCACCAGTGACCGAGAAGGTTTACGAGAGCGAATCCTGCACGGACAGTGAGGATGAATTCCCCAAGCCCAAGGCACCAGCTCCACACAAACAACCCATGCTGCCAACAAAGAGAGAACCAAAGGAAGAAAGGAAGAACCTGAAGAAAGGGGCAGCTCCTGCCAACAGAGCCAACAAACAGGTCTCCATCATGGGCTTTTTCCAGAAGAAATGAACTGGGTCTATCTCCGGGTCTCTTGGCAGCTTGGGAGTGTTGCTCCCTTTTTTTGTGTGGCTCTCTGCAAGCTGCTGCTGCTGCTTGTGGAGGCCAACATGCAACCCCTGGTTACGCAAAGTGTCCTGCTTACTGTGTAAGGAAGCCCTCTGGACTAGATTTTGTACCAGAGAGAAGTTTTTATTTGTTACTGCAATAATTTCAGTCATCTTCACTAAGCAGTGTGGGAATTGCCAGCTAGAGACAACATCTAGAGGAACTCGTGAAAGGCTGTTAAACCTGGTGACATGAAATTACATTTTTTTAATCACCCCTTTGGTGCTAATTTAAGAGAGGAGTTGTGGCATTTTCCTCCCCTCAGCTCTTCAGATTGATCCAGATGTTCACATTGGGTAGAAGCCGTAATGTAGCAGGTCTTCAGGCACAGACACAAATACTGAACATTTGCTTCAGCTTTGACTGAATGAAATGTACTTAATTTTCCCCCTAAGACTGGTAAATAGTTTTTTGCTCAGCCTTTCATAATCTTTTTTTGGACAAAGCAGTGCATATAAAATTCTCTTACTCTTTTCTTCCTTGAGCATATCCTCTGTAACTTGCTCAGATGCCTAATTATAGACTGGGACACTGTTGGTGTTCTGTCTTTACAAAAACATCCTTGAGGCTTCCCACCCAATTGGCTCCGGAGTAACTGGGGGAAGGCTTTGCTGTTATTGGGAAAGAACTGGATCTTTAGCCTTGGAGGCCAGTGAGTCAGAGGGAAGGGTGATTAGAGGGCACTGCTGATAACACCAGGCAGGTACCAGGGAACAGTGCGCGCTGCATCGCGGGGTTGGGAGGTTTTGGGTTGCCCAAAGGGTTTTTTTACAGACATAAACCAGACAAGAGAAGAGTTTTTCCTTGGACATCTCATCATCTGCCTGCTGAAGGAAGAGTGTCACGGCACATGGTCCTGAGGAACCTGTTATGGGAGAGGAATAAAGCACAGCAATCCTGTTAAGCAGAAAGGAGCTGTTGGTCTGGGCCTCCTGCTTGGCTGGTTCTGAGGCTGATAGATGTAAAAGATTTTCCAGAGGGGCTGATGCCAAGCACTCCTGAAGCTTGGGCTGGTGAGTGCTCCCAGACAGGGGCTGGTGTCGTCAGTGGTTGGTTGAGAGGAGCTGCTGCACCCCAGCAGCATTGCTGGGTTTGTGCCTGTGCTGTGGCCTGGGAAGAGAATGATCAACCTTACTCTGGTTTAATGAAGAAAGTTTAACTGTTGAGAGCAAAACCCACCCTGCCATAGTGGTTCTGTTGTTCTTGGTAGAGTTGAGGGGGTATTTCTAAAGTAACAAATCCCATTAAACACAGCTTTGGTTTGGTTTTTTTTTTTTTTTATTTGTCCTTATTCATTAAATAATGTGTCAAATCCTGATTGCCAAGGGTTGTTGAGATATTTGCCTGCATGGAAGTCAAAGACATTTCCCTGGTGAAGTCGGTAAAGATTTCTTCCATCAAAACCAAGGCTGGAAGCTTTCAACTGAGTATTTTAGGGCATCTGAAACCTTGAAATACCAGGATTTGTATTGAGTTTGGACCCCTGGATTGTCATTCCTGTGGCAGAGGGACAGGACGGGGTGTCCTGGTAGTCTGGCTCCTCACCTCTGCCGTGGTCTCGCTGGAGCTCCCGGCTCCACCCCGACTCCTGTAACCAGATCGACGTCATACGGCACTTCCTCAGGAAAATGACTTAATGTCTGCAGGAGCAGGACCCAGGAGAACTTCAGACTTCCAAAAATCATGATCTCATACTCCACACTCCGTGGGCTGCCAGCCCCAGGGGGGCTTCAGGTCCCTGGATGCCCCCTTGGCTGAGGCTGGAGTGTCCGCAGGCGATGCCGGGGAGCAAGGAATTGGGGCTGGAAAGAGGGAGAAGGCTCCCTTGTGGGTGGGGGTCACTCCTTTGGCACCCAGGGGCTGGAGGGGGCAAAATGTCCGGGAGCCAGGCTCTGGCTCTTGGAACATGGAGCACATCTCCCACCTCAGGACGTGGTACTGGTGGGGCTCAGAGTCCAAAGCTCCTCCTGGAGATGCAGAGGTCTTTATATCTGTGCAGGTGTCATTTATAGCTGGAGATCCAAATCCCAGGGGGCTCTGCTCTCCTCTTCCTCCTGTATCTCCCTTCCCACCACATTTACACCCTCAGAAGAGGCAGTGGGAGAGGTTCATTCATTGAAGTGCAATTTATAGTGTTTCCTCCCTAACAGCCTTATTTCAGGGAGCGGAATCTTCATCCTTGTTTCCCAGGCGCACCGAGGAGTTGCACTGTCAGACCCTCGGGCTGGAGCTATTGCTGCACTGGGCTCTCGTTGGACAAGGTGCTTCTGAGCCAGCAGCCCCTGGGAAGGGGCTGGAAGTGCTGCTCCGAGGGTGCAAAACCCCATCCCTCGTTCAGGAGACAGCTGAGCTCATTTGTAACCCTCCTCCCCACAGGGCAGGGCCTGCTGGGAAAAGCCCTCCGGCTCTTCCCGCTGGGCATCGGGCAGCGTGGAGGTAACAGCCGGAGGGATCCGGGAGAGCGCCGCTGGCGCTGCCGAGGAGAGCCGGGCTGGGCAGGAGGGTGTCCCGGCAGCCTGCTGGGAATTGTTTTGCTCTCCCAACAGGCGGTGCCAGCCCGGCCGCAGACACCGGAGCGGGGAGCAGCAGGGCCTTATAAGGAAGCGAAGCGCGGCTCAGCCATTCTGAGGGACAGCCGGACCTGCCAGGGCCGCGCCTCAGCGCCGGGACCACGGAACCACCGAGTCCAGTAGGTTGGGAAAGGCCTCCCGGGCCATCGAGTCCAGCCTGTGCCCAATACCCACCTTGTCCCCAGCCCAGAGCACTGAGTGCCACGTCCAGGCCTTTCCAGGACACCTCCAGGGATGGGCACTCCGAACCCTGAGCACCCTTTCCACCCTGCCCCTCCCCTGGCCCAGCCTGGGGCCGTTCCCTCTCCTCCTGTCCCTGTTCCCTGGGAGCAGAGCCCGACCCCCCCCGGCTGTCCCCTCCTGGCAGGGAGTTGTGCAGAGCCACAAGGGCCCCCCTGAGCCTCCTTTTCTCCAGGCTGAGCCCCTTCCCACCTCCCTCAGCCACTCCTGGGGCTCCATTCCCTTCCCAGCTCCGTTCCCTGCCCTGGACACGCTCCAGCCCCTCCTTGTCAGGAGGGCCCCAGAGCTGCCCCAGCCCTGGAGGTGCCCCAGTGCAGGGCCATTGGCTTCTTGCTCACCTGGGCTCACCTGGGTTCATGTCCAAGCACCGGCACCCCCAGGACCTTTTCCAGCATTCCAGCCCCTCTGCCGCAGCCTGGAGCACTGCCTGGTTTTCCCTGTCTGGGGAATGTGGTGCACGGGAGGTGTGGGTGCTCCTGCCCAGGTGAGCCGAGGGATGAGCCGGGGCACGGGGCCACGGCCGCTGCCAGAGCCAGCCCAGGGCGCCTCACCGGGACCTTGGCCTGGCCAGAGAGGAGAAGGGAGCAGAGCTGCAAAACCAAAGCATCCATGGGATTTTGGAGATGGCTTTTCCACATCCTTCTTCCCACAGTGGGTATCACATCCCACTCCTGTGGTGGGATCCATGTGCAGTAGCCAAGCATCCCATCCCACGAGGGCACCAGGGCTGTGATGCTGGGGAAGATAAGCCTGGGTGCTAAGCAGCCCCCCAGGAGCTGAGCATCCCCCCTTGGGGCCGGGCATCCCCCTGGATGTGGACCTCCTTCCCTCCGGGCTGGTCATCCCATCTCGATGCTGAGCATCCTCTCTTGGGGCTGAGCCTCCCCCGGCTCGGAGCCCCGCAGCCTTACGCAATCCCTCATTTCCCTGAGGCCACATCCCCGGCTCGTTGTCCCTCTCTGTCCCCGGCCCCAGGAGCGTCCCCGGAGCCGCAGCTCCCGAGCCGCCCGGCACGTCCCGGCGTTGTTTACTCCTCCCGTCCCGCCGCGTCGCTTCACCCCAGCGCTTCCTGGGCTGGTGTCTGAAAATAGATATTTTTAACCTTTTAAAAATAGAAAGTCTCGCAGAACAGCAGCTTCTGTTTTTCCATTCCCTTCTCATTTCATCTCAGGGCGACGGAACCCGAGCCGGGCCGCGCCGGGGGTGGCGGGAAGGCGGCCCCGTAAACAGGCTCCTGCAAAAGGGGCACCGGGGAAAACACACGTGTGCCTTGAGAACGAAAAGAAAGGTAAGAAAGAGAGGGAAAGGAAAAAAAAGCAACTAGAAAGGCCGGCCACTTTTCACACGGAGCCTTATTTGGTATTTTCATGAAAAGTTATATCTTCACACTGTAAAAAATGCCACTTATTACTCATGCTTTACTAGGTAAGTGTATTTTCCTTGGCAGCAAGTGCTTTGGGGTTTTTTTCTCACTTCGCTACTCCCGTACAAACTATTTCGAAGGTTTCATTAGTTTCTCCATCAGAACTGGCGCTGCTGCCGCTGTCTGAGGGCCGGGCTGTTAAACCGAGACACAGCCGCTGTTTGTTCGGGACGTTTTGGGCCCGACCTGCGGGGCTGTAAAACCCCAGCGCGGGTGTCCCGCGGCGGGGCCCACAGGGCGCCCTTTCAGCCCCGGCCCCGCCCGCCGCTGCCGCGGGGACACGGCTGTCACCGGTGTCACCCTGCCCCGGCACTGCTTGTGGGGGGGCGCCGCCCGTCCCACGGTCACTCCGTGCTGTGTGGGCGTCGCTGTGGACATCAGTCTGTCCCCTGTCACAGAGCGGGAGTGCCACCCCATCCCCTGGTGGTTACAGGCGCGTGGATGTCACCCCGACCCCATGAAATGCATCGATGTCACCCTTTCTTCATGACCACTGTGGAAGGGGTGATGTCACCCTCCCCCTGCTGTCACTGCAGACACACGGCGATGTCACACTGTCCCCACACCTGTGGATGTCACCAATCCCCGTGCACGGCCTCTGCGTAGACATCAGCCATCCCGTGGTCCATCCCACCTGTGGGTGTCACCATCACTATGTGCAGCCACCACCTCGTCCTCGGGGTCACAGCCCACCCAGCGCCATCACCCTGTCCCCAAGGCCGCCACGTGCCCGTGGGTGTCTCTGTGTCCCAGGGTCCCTGCAGACACACGGAATGTCCCCTCCACCACCCCTCGTTCCCCGGCGTGGGGACGGTGAGCAGTGGCGCAGCCGTGCTGTCAGCCCCGTGCCCGTCCTGCCGGCCACCACCACCCCCGGGCCGCCTGGCTGCGCTTCCCAGCCGCTCTAAAAGCCAGCTTTGTGTTTTACAGCCAGGCCCTCGCTTGGCACACGATTTTAATTAGAGTCTGGTTACACGGCTCGGCAGATGTGGAATGTATTTCTTAGCCCAGGTGGAATAAATCTATTGCCATAAAAACCAACCTCCCTGTTATTAAATTCTCCCTTCTAAATAGCCCAGTATTGAGATGCACAGCCCCTCGGCCCCCCCGCCCACTCCCCCTCAATGCAAACCCTTTTCTAAGTGCTTAATGAGCTTTAATTTTATTATATTCCCTGACTGTATGGAACCGGCTTCTGGTCCTGGCGCAGGTTCCCGGCTACCGGCCCCTCTGCGAGGGGGTGCAGGGACTGGTCAGCCCCATGGCCGGGGGATTTTGGGGTGGCCACTGGGCTGTCACCCTGCCCTGCAGCAGAAGGGGCTGCTGGAGCCGGGGGCACGGCGGGGCTCAGCTGAGGGACCATCGCGTCGTCCCCGGTGACAGGGACGTGCCTGGGGACCGGTCCCCACAGTTTGGAGACCCGTGGCTGCTGGGGGCGTGCAGGGACCGGCTGTGAGGTCCCGGTCACCCCAGGGACACCCCTGCCCTTGGCGGGTCCCTTGTGGTGCACGGGATGTCCCCGGGGATGCGCAGAGGGTCTGGCTCAGTGCCAAGGCCCGAGGTGACAGGGATTGTCTCGCCGGGATGTCACCGTGGCTTCGGCGGCGGACCGGCGGCCCCGCCCTCGCTGGGATCGGGGCTGAACGGGAGGGCACACCCGCCGGGGGACGCTGGAGCTGGGGCACTGCACCCCCTTCCCCAGGGGCATGGAGGACGGGGCATCTCCTCACCCACACTACCCTCCATTAGTCTGGGCAGTGCCATGGCCAGTGACTGGCAACTTCAAAACTCACTGCACGGGAAAAAAACACCCAGGAAGCAGCGTCTGCTTCCCAAGATCCCACCTCTCCCAGCAGGGACCACGGGCTGGAAAGGGGAGCAGACTCTGCCCTGCTGGCATCAAAGCAAGGACTGGAGTCCAGGTCAAAGCCTAGAGAGCTTTGTGATCCACCACAACGCTCTGTTGAACGTCTCAAAAAGCTCCAGGATGTCTAAAAACTGAAATAAACAAGGAGAGGGGCATGCACGGAGTCCATCCCACAGGATCACTGGGATGTCATGTCCCATAAGTCTTCCACGGACATCCCCCACCGCATCATCCCTAACCACGGTGTTTGAAGAACAAAAACCCAGGGGTTTTTGCTTGCAAGAGATTCCTCCTCCCTCCCCATACCTTGGGGAAAGGGAATGAAACCGCAGGCCCTGCGAGGAGCGGAGCCTGAGCCCTCCCCACCAATTCCCAGCTGGGAGACTTGGCTATGGGCTCCCCCAGGACTTTTCCCCCAGCTGGCCTCTCCTCTGGCCCGCTGGCTGGGAATTTGCAACCACTTCTGTGCCAAGGAGCTGCAGATGACGTTATCCCTCCTCCCCAGACCAGGTGTGGGGAGCACGGCTGCTCCCTGGGGGTGCAGAGCTCCAGGGGGATGAGGGACCATCCCCACCAGGAATAAGGACCCCCAGGCTTGGGGAGAGCATCACCTAAAGCTCATCTTGGAGCCCTGAGCAGGGATCAGGCTGCTCTGCTGCTGGAATCTCCACAGGAAAGAGCAGGGAGCCAGAGCTGAGCTGTGGCTGCCCGTCCCACCTCTCACCACTTCTCCACATGCAGCCCATCATCTGTTTGTCCTAGGAGACACCAAGTCCCTCGGGGTGAGCCAGCAGCCAAGGCACCCCAGACATCCCCATCCCCACCTGCACATGTGCTGCCTGGCCAAGGAAGAGAGGGAGAACTCGGCTTTTGTGTCACGGGAAAACGATCTCACAGAGCAAATGACCAACGAGAAAGGGTTAAATTGCCATTTCAAAGGCAAAACCTTCCTCAAAATCCTTTTGGATGAATTAGGGTTAACCCTGGCCTTGCCAGCCTGAAGGACAAAACTCCTTGGATACCAGTGTGTCCCAATTTATGTCAGAGCTGCTAAGACCTGCAGGACAAGAGGTTCCCAAAGGTACCAAATGCCTTTTTGGGGAATCACAGCTTGGGCCAGCATTTGGTGAGGCTGATCCAGAAATCCAGCACCAGTCCTGTGATCTCTTGCTTATTAGCAGATCAACGCCATTTGGAGAGTTTGCCCTGGGAATTTTGGGTGTGCATCACAGGCTGAGGGTTGCTTAGATAAAGGGCCAAATTATATTCATCTCTAATCAACCTTTTTGTTCTTTTTGGTAAATCACATTCAGCTCCAAAGGCCAATAATCCATCCTGGGAAGGCAGCAAAGCACTTTGCAGTTTTCCCTGGAAACCTCTTGGCCCAGGGGGTGACGGCTGAGGCCCACACCACGGACTGATGCAGCCATGGGCACGTACTGAAAGCCTCCACCCCTTGTGGAACTGGCTCTTCCTGACTTCCAGGGAAGTGGTGGAGGGAAGGACAATGTGCAGCTCTCCTCTGTGTCTGCCCAGGCCATTCCAGATTCCCTCTCTCCACTTGGGGGGAGCAGGAGCCCACGCCGGTGTCTGTGTAACTTCTCGGGACGTGCTAAAAGCAGCTTGGAAGGGGATCAATATTTCCATTCATTTTTCAGTGCCGATCTTCCTGCCACAGAACAGGAGCCGGAAGCCTGACGGGGTTTGGAGGAGCCCCCGTGGGTCCCTCTGCAGCCCCCTGCCAAATCCTGCTTGCAAACTTCTGCCTCAGGCAGCCCCTCAGTGAGCAAAACTGCCCTTTCCCAGGTTTTCCTTGAAAACTGCAGCTTGCAGCACTCAGCACCAAGCTAAAAACAGATGTCGAGACAGGTAGGGTAAAAAATAAATAAAACCCCTAAATTTGGCCTGTATAGATGGACACTGACATTGCAGGTGGTGCTGGGGGGGACATTTGCCTACATTTCCCATCTAGAAAGTTTTCTTGGAGACCTGCCTGTCCATCTCTCTTCGGACCTGTGGGTTTAATAGCTTGTTGTTCCCCTTGCCTGGAGGCTGGAGGATGGATTGCTGAGGTTATCCTGGATGTTAGCCCTGAGTGGGGCTCTGTTCCACAGGTGTGTGTGTGTCTGTTTGGGGGTCTGGTGCCACAGGGCATGGCCAGGGGCTGGGGGAGCTGTCAGTCCTCACCACTCACACTCACCACTCACGCTCAGCCCCTAAAGCTGGAAGAGGAACCAGTCCCGGGTGCAGCACATGTGGCCAAGCTCCTTTTCCCTGCACATTCCAGGGCCACCACCTTCCACCTGGGGACACCAGCCTCAGAGGAGCTGGGCCGTGGGTTGATGTTTGCTCTGCAGTCCCTGTCCCTGTGTCTAATGGGTCCATCAGGATTATTTGCATTGTCCGTGCAGCTGGGAGGCAAAAAGAGGTGTCTGGGCCAAGCAATCCTTCTTACTTCATTTTCAACTGTTTGCAAAGCCCCTGATCAGACGACCCAGATGGTGCTAAATGTCCATGAAGAACCATTAGACAGTGGGTTATTGTCGTGCTCCTTGAGTTAGATAATTGTGATGGGCCTGAACTAATTAATTTCTACCCAAAAAAGTAGCACTGAATCATGGTCTTTTGGCAACACTGGTGAGAAGGACTTGTAAGCAGTTTCCTTTGGATTTATCCAGCCTGTACAAACAGAGGTCTCTGCTGGAACCACATACTTCCATGGCCAAAAAACGGGAGCAAGAAAAACCACCCAGAGGGTCAGTCGGAGGCAGCAAAAGTGGTTCTCCTTCATCCCACGGGGCAGGAGAGCCATGGGACAATCCACCAGCTTCTTTGTGCCATGGGTCTGTCCTACCTCCACTCTGGAATGTCCACGTTTGGGAATGGGCAAAGGCCAGGCTCCTGCTGGAGGAAGGGGCCTCAGGGCCACAGCTCGTGCCATGCCGCTCACGTTTCCTCCATCCCTCCTTTGGCTCCAGCCACCATCTCCAAGGATTTCCCTGCTTTTCTCATCACCCCTTTCTCAGCACCAATCTTCCAGGAAGCCAGGGGCTTTTTCCAGTGTCCGGACAGTCCTGACTTGCTGGCAAAGCTTCTCTCTGCAGGGATTTTTTTGTTTCCTGATTCTGGGGGTGTCAAGCTTTGACAAAGCTGGAGACAGGGAAATGCGATCCCATTTCCCCAGCAGAGCTTGGACAACCTGCCAGATTAGGTACATCCTGAGCTGCTCCTGCATCCAAAAAGGTGAAGGAACAGGAGAAAAGAGTGATTACAGACACATTTCTGTGTGAGAAGAGACAGGAAATATTAGGACTGTTTAGTCTGGAGAGGAGACAGGTCTGTGGTGGCACGAGAACAGCCTGTGAGCCCTGCAGCACTGACAATCCTCTGGTTTCTCCATTTCTCATCCCAAAGGAAGAAAAGGATGTGCAGAGGAGAGAGGATGCAGGGGAAACGTTCACCCAGTGCAATATGTGGGTCTCCACGGAGAGATTTTAAGGGAAATACTATCCTTTTGGGGAGAAATCCCTCTTGACTGGGGGAAGGTGATATAAGAACATACATCCCAATTCATTGGGACATGCCTAAAAATTCAAACATGTCCAGAGCTGTGGGCTTCATCCAGGACCTTTGGAGCAGCACCAAGCTTTCTTTCATGTGGCTGCATTTCCCCGTGGCAGGGCCCCGGCGGGGCAGTGACACCCCAAGCTGAGCGGTGCCTGTCACCAGCACTGGCTGTCCCGGCTGTTCCTGGGGGGAGCAGGGCTCCAGTGGACACAACCAGGAGCTGTTGGCTTCCCCACAGGGAAGGGGGGCTCCGAGCACATGAAGGTGAAAGTGGATATTTTGCGTGACTGAAAACCCGATGCAATGGAAAACAGCAGGGGCCAAGGAAGCGAGTGTAGCTGGCAATTATATAGACATATAGTTTGGAGAAGTGTTTTGACTAACCTGATAATACAGCATGAAATAGCATGGCTCTGACGTAAAAAAGCCCTAAGACCCCAGAGGTAGAGCCAAGATTTTTGGTGGTGACTTGCTGTCCATCCCAGAGCACACAGCCACGGGGTAATTCTGGCTGGATGGGACCCCGGGAGGTCCCTGGTCCAACCTCTGTCTCCAAGCAGGGATAACTTTGAAGTTACATCAGGTTGTTCAGGGTTGTGTCCAGGAGAAGGCTGGGTTTCTCCAAGGATGGGATGCCTCTCCCTCCCTTGGTCCCGGTTCCAGCATTTCTGAAGGTGAAAACGTTTTTGGCATACCTTCCAGCTGAACCAGGTCCATCCAGTCCCTGCCTGCCTGGTACCAGGGACCCAAGCTGGACCCAGTGCCCAAATGCTCTCTGCAGAGACCAAGGGTGTCTCAGCACAGGCTGGACCAGCCGTGAGAGATCTGGTGCACCTACTGCACTCCAAACAGATCACAGCAGGAGAGAGGATTGCAGGAGGGCTGGCAGGAGATACAGGTCCCAGAGAAGAGGCAGCAGGAGGTCTGAGTCCTCAGAAGTGGCAGGACCTGCAGAAGCAGCAGCAATGGCATCAGGACATCTCCTTGAGGACTGAGAAGTGACACAACAGCCGCCCCAGGCAGGGATGCTGCATTACACACCCCTGCTGTGTCCTGTCCCCCCCTGGAGCCAAATCCTTCCCTGAGGGGGAGGTGTTCCAAGGGTTGGAACAAGTTCCAAGGCTGTGGCCCAAGTGCATGGATGCCCCTGCCAATGCCCCAAGGAGCCCACAGCCAGTGCAGTGGAGCAGTTGCCCCGCAGGGCCCAGGATTGGCGGTGTTTAACCCCCGTGCACATGGAGGCATGGTGCCAGATTCCCTCGGTGTCACCTCAGCCCCTGTGCATGAGCCCTTCTCCTTGCAGGGCTGATGTCCCTCTGTCTTCTCGGCTGGGCTCATGTCTGAGTCCGTGCCAGGCTCTCTCAGACAGGGCATTTGATGTCTCAAAGCTGTTGGTGTCACACAAGCTGGATTTGGGTGTTTGCTGTAAGGTTTTTTCCTCTCAGGACACGGGGCTGCCTCCACGGGACAGCTTCAAGACCCTTGATGCTCCTCCAGCTTGGTGGTGCCACCAGTGGGTGCTGACTTTGTGCTCATGGGTTTTATCCACATCAGCAAAGGCCCAGGCTGGCTGAAATGCTTTCTGATGCCCTGTGGCTGTTCAGGAGGAGCTGTCCAGAGCAGGGGGCATCAGCCAGGTTGTACAGAGAGGTGGAGAGCTCAGGTTTTTTCCTCAAACCATCCATCACTGAGCTTACCACAGAATCACTGAATTTAGAAATTACCTTTAGGATCAATGAGTCCAATGTGCACCCCGCACTGCCAAGGTTACCACTGACTCATGTCCCCAAGTGCCACATCCACATGGCTTTTAAATCTCTCAAGGAATAGGGACTTCACCACTGCACTGGCCGGCTCTGCTACAGCTGGGCAACCTTTTTAGGGGAAGAAATATTATAAACTTTCCCTAATATCCAGCCTGAACCTCACCTAGCACAGCTTAAGGCCATTTCCTTTGTTCTGTCACTTGTTCCCGGGAGCAGAGCCCGACTCCACCTGGCTGCCCCCTCCTGTCAGGGAGTTGGAGAGCGAAAAGTTCTTTTCCAACCCAAACAATTCCACGCTTCCGTGACCATCTCTGCGGCCACAAGCTGAGGTTGCTCCTTGCTCACAGATGTGCAAGCACAGCCAGCGCTGCGAGAGATGAAAGGTGCCACGGCACGGTGTCAGCTGTGTCCCCGAATCCACCCCGCGCTCACAGCTCGGGGTCTGAGCGGGGCCATGCCTGCGGAGGGAGCGGACGCAGGGAGGAGGAGCAGGGCGAGGAAGGCAATGCCACCGACCGCGAAGTGTTGGCTTCTGCCCTGGGGCTGCTGATCCAATTAAAGGGGTTAATCCCAGAGGTGCCCGCGGGGAGAGCGGCCTCTCGGAGGTGCGTGAGGGCAGGCTCCTGGGAAGGCTGGGCATCGCTGGGAATCGCTGCAGGGATTGCTCGCTGCCCACAGCTCCATCCAGCCCACAGCCTGTCCCTCTGCCCATCACAGCCGTGTCCCCAGCAGTGCTGTGACAGAGCTTGGTCACCAAGTGCTGTGCGTGTCCCCAGTGCTCCGACAGGATGGTCATTTACAGTCCTGGGGAAATGGAAGTCTCTGACACCAGTAAGCCAGGGGAAAGCTGGTGTCTTTCCCCTCCCATGCCCCTCTGCTCTGCAGACAGGCCAGCAGAGCTGGGGGTGTCAGGGGGGGATGGAAGAGCCACATCACACAAAGGGCATTTTTGGAAACTGGGGTGAGGCAGCTCTGTGGTCACTTCAGACACGTGCTGCTCTCTGGAAGTACACTGTACCACACTGTGGGCAGGTATTACTCAGGGAGGGATGTCAGGGACCACATCCATAGAACCACAGAATGACTGGATTGTTCACATTGGGAAAGCCCTCTGATACCATCCAGTCCAACTGTTCCCCAGCCCTGCCAAGGCCACCACTGTCCCACGTCCCCAAGTGCCACATCCACAAGGCTTTAAATCCCTCCAGGGATGGGGACTCCACCACTGCCCTGGGCAGCTGTGCCAGTGCTGGACAGCCCTTTTAGGGAAAGGAATTTTCACCATAGCCAACCTGAACCTCCTCTGGTGGAACTTGAGGGCATTTCCTCTTGTCCTGTCACTTGTTCCCTGGGAGAAGAGACTGACCCCACGCAGGTTCCTCTGTTACTGCTCACCAAAGGGTTTCTCCTGGCCACGGAGCATCCAGCAGCATCCACCACCCTCCTGGGCATGGCAGAGGAGTTCTGTGTGTAAGGCACTCAGCTGGGTAGCACCCAAGAGGTCTCTGTGTGTCTGGGCTTAGTGTCCATGGTCCCAGGACAGCCTGTATGGGCTCAGCACCCTGTAGATATCCACAGGAAACCTCACCTGGACCAGGCAGTGCAGAATTCGTGCTGGTTCCCTCCCAGCCTTCCCTGTGAACCCACCAGAGCAGCTTCATTCCAAACACCTCCACTTCTGGTAAATGAGCACAAATTGGCCCTCGGCTCAGCTCCAACTGGATCACGCAAGGGCCAGCTAATTAGGCTGACAAGTGAGGGGTCAGGCTCTGCCCGAGGACTGGCAGCATCCTCCCTGCCCACAGCTACAGCCATGCAGGCAGCCGTGGGGCAAGGAGGTGGCTTGGCCCCCCTCCCTTCACCTCGCGCCATGGGGAGCCCCCCTAATGCCCAAAGCCTCACAGGGGTTTTTTTCCTGGATAAACTCAGGAGCTCAACCCCATTGTGTGGCCCTGGTGAGCAGTGGCAGCTCAGGGCCCAAGCCCCAAGCTCTGTTTGCAGCCCAGAGCCCTGAGCAGACCACAGGCAAATGGGAAGGGGTGATCCCCTATGGATGAGCAAAGCATCTGTGGGATTTCTCGGCATCCCAACCCTGAGGATGTTGCCTGAGTGAGAGCAAGGAAACCAGACCCCACCAGGGCCCCTGACCCTTAACACAGACCCTGCAGGGAAAGGAGAACCAGAACAGGAAGCTGAATCAAGAAGACTTTTAATCAGATTTGTCAGACAGAGTTGGATCTCCAAATAAATAGATTTATCAAAACAGAATAAAACAAGAATCCAGGGATAAATATATGTACCAAAACAACCTGAAAATCCCCCAAAGCTGTTTCCAGACAGGTGGAAGATGATGCTGCTGCATGCCCTCCTCCCCATCCTGCAGAAATGATCCTGTTTGCCCTTTGGGAGATGCCTCTCCTGTGAATACAGCCCGGTAGATATTATATAGGATAGATATAAATATATAGCACAATAAATGCTGAGTAGCGACCTTAGTGCAGTGTTCAGGGTCTCAGACCCTGCCAGCAGGTGGGCCCTCCCAAAACCTACATGTTCAAGTGACCTGCAAAGAGGGAAAAGAATCGTCCCAGCTGGAAGAGAGGAGGTTTTTCAAAAAGCACCCATTGGAGGGCATTCAGCCAAAGAAACCCCTTTGCAGGTCTCAGGGGCTCCAAGGAAAGAAAGAGGGATGATTTTTCTTTCTTTGCAGGTCACCTTTCCACAGCAGCTGGTAAGAAGCGCGGTCATGTTCCGCTTTGCTGCGCGCTCCTGATGCTCCTCAGGAACGCCGGGGTGTCCGGGGTGGATCCCACCTCCTCGTGTGGCACCAGGTCTCACCCTCTCCCTCCTCTCTCTGCTCATCCAACACCTTTGGGACAGCGGGAGGTGATGGCCAACATCCTGCACTGTCCCGCTGGAGAGAGGCACCTACACAGCTGTGGCTTCCATGCCGATGGATTGGGATCCTTCTCTGGAGTTGCTGGAATTTCCACTAGTGTAACCTGTATTGCAGTGCCAGTCTATTTAATAATGCAGCTCTGGAGTTCATATATATGTGTATGTGTGTCTGTGTGTAGATAAATCAATAGTTAGAGAAAAGTTCTTTGCTTTACAAGTTCTTTGTTTCCTTCTCTGGGCTTTCTGTCATCCTCAGCTCCGATGTCTGGGCTCGGAAGATGTTCCAGTGACCTGGATGAGCAAAGACAGACACACATTAGCAACAGCCTCGGAGCAGGAAAGCACAATTCCCCCATGTGCAGCACCCTCGGCACTGGAGGATCCACAAGGACCTGGCTGTGGGAGAGGCCTGCCCACAACACCGGCCGTGTTCAGAGCAGCTCAGCAGTGATCCCAGCCACAGGTTTGGTAGTCTTGCAGTTAAAATGGTGCTTGGAGGGGCTTTTACCCTTGCAATGCAATTAATGGCACAATCAAGGGCACTTACAACCCTTTGTCTGGAAAACACGTGCAGAGTCTGAAAAGAAGAGGGGCTCAGACTGAAACAGGGATAAACCTCCCTCTCCACCTCTTTAAAGGGTGCTTTGGCATGGTGTTAGGTCCACGTCCTCCCCGGCATGTCTCAGATTTGGGCTGACTTTCTACCTCTTGGGGGAAGAAGCATTCTGCTTGTCTTCTGTCTCAACCTCAGAAAGCCAAAATTTCAGTTTCATGGGCAATGGACAGGTAAGGTTCTCTCCTCCCTTCTGTCNTTATATTCAGTTTTCTGCTGCTGCCTCAGCCTTGGGTCTTCAGTCAGCAACCTATGGTAGGGGAAAATCCTGCTGCAGAAGAAGCAGAAGGAATCCCTCTGAATCCCTCAAGGAGCTGCAGACTCCCAGCAAATCAAATGTGGAGCTGCAAACCCCACCCCCCCAAACCAGGACAAAGTGTCCCAGTCCCTCTCCTTGCTCCCCAAAATAATCCCTGGATGTGCAGGAGGTGGCTGGAGGCGCTTTCCCTCTAGGTGTTCTCTTCCCTCTGTGCAATCCCAGCAAGGATTATGCAGCCCCAGTGTCATCACCCCGGGGGTGGAGGGAATATTTTCTAGCTGAATTAATCTCCTGCTGTGAAGAAATCATCGGTCAGAGCTTTCCTAGAACTTGCAGCCACGGCAGTGGGATGGTTTCACAACAGGGTTATTTGTCAGGGGAAACTGAGGCAAGAAGAAGGAGGCACATGCCAGAGACTCCACCAGGTTGTGAAGCCCAGCCTGGGAGCAGGGACTGGAAAATCCCCCAGGGTTTGGCCAAAAGATGCTGTCTGAAATGGACTGGGGGTGAAAACAAAGCCCAGCACGCCTGGGGCACTGGGTGTGCTGGTGTGCCCTGGGCAGCAGCACTGACCCGATACCCCACGGGGGCTGGACACTGCGGGCACGGCTCTGAGCTGAACCTATCCCACTAAACTCCACCCAGCCAGGCGAGGAGGCAGCCAGCAGGGAGCAGCGAGGCAGTTTCGCTCCATGCAGGCACTGCCAGCATGTGCACCAGAATTCCTGCTCTTTGTCGTGTTTACGCACATCCCGGAACATCCAGAATCATTTTTAAAAATATTTCAACAGTTTGATTTTTTGCTAATCCCTTGCACCTTTTTTTTTTTCCTCCCCCCCACGCTCTCAGGAGCATCAGATGGATTAGATATAAAAATCAAACAGTTTTACAGGCTCTGGAGAGACAAAACCCCTGGATTTCACAAGAGTGCATCCACTTTTAGAAAGCTGGCTGCCCTTTCCAATACCATAAAGTGAAAACGTGGCTGTTAACCAGGAGTGTTGCGTATGGGTGTGAAGACAGGTCAGCCCCAACCCAGCTACACTTGCCCAAGTGTTTTCCCCACGGTTCAGCTCCCCACGCCATGCCTTTTGGAATGGCCAGAGCAGAGCAGGAAATCGGGAGGTTGTTTGGGGCAGGGAGTGCTGGAGGAGTGATGAAATGGGATTTTTCTCTCCTTACCTTCGTTTGTCCTGGTGATCAGCCTGAAGTTTTGTGCTTCTTGCTTGAATTCTTGTTTGCTGATCTTCTTGGTCTGGATCAGATGGAATATTCCTGCAGAGGGGGGACACAGGGCATCAGATCCTGCAGTGCCCAGTTCAAGACTCACACAGGTTTGGATTCTCTGTCCCCTCCTGACACTGTCTGCCCCGGGGTCCTGGTTTGGTCCAGGACCTGCTGCCAGAGCCTGGTGGGAGCTGGGAATGAATCCAGGGCTGGCCGCGGCCAGGAGACATCTCATTTAAGTATCAGTTTAGATATTAGGAGGAAATTCTTCCCTGTGAGGGTGGGGAGGCCCTGGCACAGTTGCCCAGAGAAGCTGTGGCTGCCCCACCCCTGAAAGTGTTCAAGGCCAGGTTGAAGCAACCTGGTCTAGTGGAAGGTGTCCTGTCCACAGCAGGGGTGTGGAACAGGGCAGGCTTGAAGCCCCCTTCCAACCCAAACCTTTCTAAGATTCTATGGTTCTATGAAAACAGTCACTGCTTGTTAAATCAGAAGGTTTCACCATGAAGCAGGTGAAAGCAATAGGATTTTGTTGCTCCAGAAAGCATCTTGCCCTGCAGGAGTTCCGATCTCCCCTAAAACCAGAAAAGAAATAGAGGTGAGAGCAAGGGCACGCTGGGATCCCTGTCCCCTCTGCTCACTCTCAAACACCTATGTTCCACGACTGCAGAGACCCCTCCATGCTCAGATGAGTTCTTTCCTGAAAGCAGCCAGGGACCAAAGCTTTCCATCTCTTCGTCAGCAGCGCTGAAATTGCTCCAGGACAGGAAAAAACACAAGTGACCTCAGCAGAATTGATATTTCTGCCCCTGCCAGCATCGTCCCCTTAGTGGAGTTGCCTGACTCAGATGTTTGACCCATGCAAACCAGAACCTGCATTTAGCAATGGAAGTGACCTTTCTGTGGGATTAGGGGTGGTGATATTCCTGTTCTCCTGCAAGGCATGACAAACCAGGCAGGTATGCCTGGAATATCCTTCCCCACCTCTCACTCAGGCTCCCGGAACATCCTCTTGCTGCCAGCAGATGTGAGAGGCAACGTGGTCCCCCTTATTTGGTTAAGAGACTTTCCCTGATTCCCAGCAGCAATTGCACATAAAAAGAGTTTGTAATGAAGGGGAACTGCCTCACAATCCATATAAATGAGATGTTATCAACTGTGGAAAATTGGTACAGGAAGTCAAAGGCATAGAGAGAAATAGATGGATATTTGGACTATTATTTAGTCTTTACAGTGGGTTGGGTAAAAAAGTCCTACCAGTAACAAAGGAAGATACTGGATGGAGATAATAAAACTGTTATTGACGCAAGAAAGGCACAAGTGTTCAATAAATTCTTCTGGTCTATAATTAGAAAGGAGCAGGAGGGTGTGCTTACAATCCCCAAGGCTGATGAAGCACTTTCCAGCACATTAGTAACCAAGAGGATATTTTAAACAAGAGCTATGAGAGATAAACATCTTTTAATCAACCGACCTAGATCATGCTCCCCAAGAGCTCTCAGAGAGCTGGCTGAGACCTTTGGCCCCCAGGCATGGTCATTCCTGACACATGGCAGGAGCTGGGCAGCAGTGGAGAAACGCAGGCCATGCTCCAGCAGGAATCAGGATGGCACAAGTTAAGAGCAGTCCACCAGTGGAGAGGCAGGATGGATGGAGCTGGCTGGAGGCAATGCCATTTCCTGGCACACAGATCCCATCCAACAGGCAGGAGCAGCGTTTGGGATGAGATGGAGCGGGCTGCTGGGCACGTACCACCATTCTTGGAGCTTTAAAGGGGATTTGTAAGAAGGACGGGCATGGGCTTCTTAACAGGGCCCGTAGCGAGAGGACAACAGGTCAAAAACATCAGAAAGTCAGTTTTCAAAACTCCTGGTGATGTTCAGACCCCTAAAAAGATGGGGAAGCCCTCACTGCAACTCTTCTGGAGGCCAGCTGTGCACCACCAGCCATCTGGGTAAAACTTTTGGCTGGGAGTTGGTTCTGGTTTCTCCTCCCAACTCCTGCTTTATGGAGGAAACCGTCGTGGCCCAGAAATAGATGAGGCCACGTAGGTATCGTGAGCCCATACAAAGGCAGATGGACGAGGTCCAGGTGTGACTTGCAGCCTCTTTACTCCACACACGCTGCTCTGTTGGTAGAGTGATGGACCATGCAGAGGTGGAATCCATATGTGAGTGAGCTCATGCTCTTTCCCAATAACAACACTTCACTCTGCCAAGCAAAAGAGCTGTGTTGGCCTCAGGGACAAGGGCCTCCCCTGTCCCTGGCTGGCAGGGCTTGGGAGCTCCATGCAGACGTGAAGCTTTTGGCCTCAGAAGGTGCTGAGAAGGTTTGGGTGCTGCCCTGTGCCAAGGAGCGAGGGGAGGAAGCGGCGGGGCCCAGACAGCGCGGGCTCAGAGCTGTCCTCAGCCACAAGGTGCCATTGTGAGGGAGGCCCTGCTGAGGTGGGGGAGCGCGGGCAGGGGGGCACCGCAGAGGAGGAGGAGGAGGATGGCAGGGGCAGGATGGAAACATGGTGGCAACCAGGGCTCCATCTCTGGAGTTAATTTCTCAGGCTGCTATCCAGGTGTGCCCTGTCTCAGCAGCCGGCTGAGGTCTCCCTAGGGAGTGATGTGAAACATGGACATACCAGGAGACCAGAATGGCTACACATGGTCCAGCAGACATGGGCCGAGGGTCGCTGTATCCATAGAAAAGGTATGACCAACCTAAAGGGCTCAAGTATTTTGGGGTAGAGTATGTCCAGTGGAAACTCAGGAATGGGGCACTGGGATGCTTCCCTGGGCCACAGAGAAACACAGCACAAATATCTACTGGACCAGGTGTCCCCAGACTCCTCTGGTCCATAAGAGCAAAGCTGAAGGTGTGGGGAGACAGCAAGAGATTGGTGCCATTTGACAGCGTATTTGCCGTGCTTTGACCTCCGGAGGACACACCAACAGGAGCATCCAAATCCACCCATCCAAAAACTGGGCTGGGGACAATTCATCCCCCTTGTATGCACTTTCACAGCAGCTTTCAAGCTGTAGGTGGACTGGGGTGTAAAAAAAAGAGCAAAAGCAAAACCACAGAGTCACCAGAACAATTATTTTGTTTGTTTTCTATGTGCATTTGGCATGAGAGCAGGGAGATTTGGAGGAGCAGCCCCAAGGCCCTTGTCTTGGTTGCCCAAGTGCTGTGCCTTCAGAAGGTGTTGCGGCTCACGGTGAGGTTAGTGGGGCCAAAAGTGGTTCCTAGCCCCTGGTCTGCATGGAATGCAGGAAAAGAGTGTGAAATGGGGGAGTCAGAAAAGCCAGCCTGCTGTCAGCGGGTTTTGATTCACCACGCAAGGGGTGGAGCACCTCGAGGAAAGCCAGAAAAATTGAACAAAGCTTGGAAAGCATCAGGTTTCCACACACACCTCCTGCTCTGCTGGCTGCTTTCAGACTGGTGCTCACCTTTAATCAGCTTCCAGTTGTAGATTTCCACCTCTTCTGCCAGCTCCTTCTCGATCGCCATGGTCCTGAGGATGTCCCTGGAGGGCTCTGCGCGCGGCGGCACAAACGTGTACACCAGGACACGGCCCGGGCTCTTGCCACACCGCGGAGTGGCCATTTCATCCGTGGGTTTGACTCTGGTTTCTGAGCAAAAACAAGGACAGAGTTCATTAGATAGGGGCAGGAAGGACCATCTCAGCCCCCAGGTCACGGAAAAGGCATCTCACTGGCTTTGGTGCCACGTGGCACAGTCGTGTCTGTCCCATGATCCGAGCCCCAGCTCCAGGACCAGCAGCAAAGGAGAGGTTAATAAAGGACCTGTGGACCTCCTCATTCTCATGTTTTTTATTCCCCCGACCCAGCAGCAGCCTCTGTGCCAGCAGGGTTGGGGAAGGGGGATTTTGTCCATCTGGATCCCCCATACTCTCTGCGGTGACCTTGATGCCACCATGGCCGCAAAGCACAGGTTGGATTCCCCACTTCCCATCTCGCCCCTGCTGGGGGAGGAACATCAGGGGAGCAAAGGGATGAGCCCACAGCAGGGGAGCCTGGGCTGCTTGGGCAGCGTGCCCAGCTCAGTCCCACAGGTGGGCTCAGCACCAGCCCCAGCACCCTCCCCACACGGGGTGTCACCACAAGGACATCCACACTGGGTCCTATGTGACTTTTTCAGCATTCTTGGTAAAGAAGAGCTGCTAATTTTTCCCTCTTTTTTTTTTTTTTTTTTAATGTATCTAGAGTAATTAAGAATGCCCCGTGGTTTTGGAAGGAGATTTATTGCCTTTGGTTGTGGTCCCTGGAACGCAGAGGAGCCCAGCTCTGCTGAATTTAGCCTTGTTCTTCCAGTCAGTTTGGATGCTGAAGATTTTTACACTACTCGAAAGAAAGTTTGGCTATAAATAGATGCCTGGAGTTTATTTTAGTAAGACAGTTATTTTAGGCCTGATTCTGCTCTCCCCCAGGCTTTCTGGGGTGGTCCTGAGCTGTCCTCCTCTGAGAGGGAATGGAAATCCCAATTCAAAGGGAAGCAGAGCTTTTCAGCAACCAGAGGACAGGCGCTCGGTTCTGCAGTTCAGCGTGAGACACGCAGAGGAATGAGCACAGCCCAGCAGCCTCACCTGTCCCACTGTGGGGTCAGGGAGCAGGGAAACCTCTGTCCCAGAGCCTTAAACTTCACCTGCTCCAGGGCATTCGCAGAAGTGTGGAGTTGTTAAAGCTGGAAAAGCCCTTTAAGATCACGGAGTCTGTGATTAAAGCCCCACCTTCACAGCAGGAAAGGAACCCCTGGAATTCAACAGGAATTTAACAACCAAGGAGCTTCACACCAGAGCCACTCGACTGCCCACAGCATCGGGGAGGAGGAGCAGGGACACAGAGGTCGTGGTCACCAGCTCTGCCCACAGCAGTGCTCCCCCCATCCAAACAACACATGGCAGCAATTCCCGGGGTCAGGCTCCCTTTAGCAAAATCACTTAGCATTCCGAAGTTACTGGGTACAAAGGAGGAAGATAAAGACAGTCACAGAAAGCACCTGGAAAAATAACCTGGTCGAAGCCTCCAGGCAGTGAAGGAAAGGGCAAGGATGTAACTTGGCTGCGCAATATGTGTGTGTGTGTGTGATCGCTATCTGTGAGAACTGGAAAGCAGGAACAAAATCATATTGGCTGCATCAGGGTGTTTAATTGGAAATAAAATGAAGTCTGAATAGTAAACAAGAGATCCAAGCAGGGAAAGTTGTGGGATTTAAACCAGAGAGACCCACTAGAGTGGGAATGCAAGACTGGAAGGGTTCTGCTCAGTCATCACATCCCATTCCCACCAGGCACCACATCATAAATCCTGCTCATAAACATATCAAAAACCTTATTAAAACAAGCTGAGCTTCTGCCCTTCGCTCCCTTGGAGAGGCCATCCCAGAGCCTCTCCACTCAGGGGCTGGGAAACCTTGAAAATCTCAGCTCAAATGACTTTGCAGCCATTCCAAAACATGGCAGTGCCCTTTGCTTGTTCTCCTGGGTGAGACCCCTCCACAGAAACCCCTGGAAGATGCAGATCAGAAGGGATCGTGCAGAACCTGCTGCACCTGCAGCCAGACTCAAAGACACTCAGGTACCTTTGGTCTTCCTAGCAAGCAATGGGTGGTCCATCAGGGAACATCTCCTGATAAATGTCAATACAGAGAGATATCATCGACAAAACATTCTCCAGTGGGAACAGGAGATGTCACACCCTGCCACATCTCTGCCAGGTCTGTGGCTTAAGGCAAACAGCTTTCCAAAGACCAGGGAGCTGAGAGACCAAAACACACTGAACAGAAAAGGAAAAGAGGTCTTCTCCACCACAGAGTCACAGAATCATTAAATTTGGAAAAGACTTTTGAGATTATCAAGTCCAACTGTTCCCCCAGTGCTGCCAAGGTACCTCTGGCCCATGTCCCCAAGTGCCACAGAGCTTTTAAATCTGTCTGGGGATGGGGACTCACCACTGCCCTGGGCAGCTGTGCCAGGGCTGGACAACCTTTTGGGGGAAGAAATTGTCTGTAACATCCGACCCAAACCTCCCCTAGCCCAGCCTGGGGCTGTTCCCTCTCCTCCTGTCCCTGTTCCCTGGGAGCAGAGCCCGACCCCCCCGGCTGTCCCCTGCTGTCAGGAGTTGTGCAGAGCCACAAGGCCCCCCCTGAGCCTCCTTTTCTCCAGGCTGAGCCCCTTTCCAGCTCCCTCAGCCCCTCCTGGGGCTCCAGTCCCTTTTCATGTCCCAGCCCCAGCCCAGTTCTGCCTGGACCACCCTAAAACCTGTGTGTTCAACCTCTACTTCCAGAGATGGGGGGTTCCAGTTCCAACAAACCATGAGTTCCACGGACAAGCCCTTTCCTGAGAGTATCCTCATTCCTCCCTTCACATCTGCACGTCAGCTGGCACAATTTAACCCTCTGGTTTTTGTGCCACCTGGAGGTTTGGAGAACAGACTGTGTGTCCTCTGAGCACCTCCCATCTGAGCACTCTCAGCATGTCCTGCCTCAAGCGTCTTTCTCCAGACTCCATCCTCTCAACAGGTGGAACCTTGTGGGGGTCAGTGCATCTGCCTTACCTTGGGAAAGTCCTGCTGCCCTCCAAGACAAGCCAACCCTTCCATCGGTGCTTGCCCTGCTGAACTTGTCCGGTGTAAATTCTAGCCACCAGCAATCTGAATCCCTGCACATCTGCCAGCCTGAGGCTTTAAACCAAGGTTGGGGAAGGAAGAGATCTGAAGGCAGCTGCAGGAGCAGGCGGGATCCCACCTACCTGGACATATTTTACAGCATTTCCCATCTACTTTTTCTGGATATTCACACGGATACTCCTTAGGGCATGTGATCTTCTGGCAGTCCTGGACGCCGTCCCTGCAGGTGCAGAGGATGCAGGGCAGGAGGCCGTAGAGCCGGAAGACAGGGTGCCACACTTCCCCGTGGGAGTAGGTCTTCCCATTGTACACACAAGCTGGAGGAGAGAGAGAAAAGAGCTGCTTGTGGAAATAAATCCTCCTCCTCTTTGTAAACCCAAGGCTCGGTGGAGTGGCTGCCTTGCAGCACCTGAGACATGGGTGGTCCTGCCGTGGGGGACAACGAGGTCCTCTGGCAGCGGATCCGGCAGCTGCGGGCACCGGGATGTCACAGCCACCACACCCAAAGGTGCCACGGCACACAGGGAGCAGGCGCCAGGAGATGGCTCTGCTGGGTTTGACCACCCTGGTGGGGACAGGGGCAAGTGTGGGCAGGCCCTCACCTGCCTCCCAACCTCTGGAAGCCCAGGGTCCCTCCGAGGCTGTCGCAGGAATGAAGCACAGTGAAGAGTGCCACCTGCTGACTCCTCCATGGAAATTTCTGGAGGTCCCAGAATTTCCTCCAGGCCTTCATCTCCAAGGACTGGAAAGAGCCCTTCCGAAGGCACAATGGTAGGAGAGTGGCCAAGAGGAGAAAGGACCTGTTATCCCCCCTTTGGATCAAGGGGCTTGCCTCCTCGTCTCACTTTCCTACTCTCTCCTCCAGGAGGAATGCCTGGGACAGCTCTGGGCCAGACCCAGCACTTGCACATAGTTACAAGGAGGAATATCCTGTCCTTCTGTGGCACTGTCCTGGAAGGTCCATGTGGAGTCTTCCAGCTGAGCTCCTTCCTTCCCAAGTCCCAGATCTCCAAAACATTCCAGAGACCAGTCTTCTTCCAACCCACTTTGGAAAGTGGTAGATTCGTGCAGTCAGGAGACTGTGGGCATGAGGACTGAGATACCTGGTTGAGGCTGGCTGTGGAAGAGTGGGGAGAAGGACTTGCTGGTGGAAACCTGCCACTGAATCAGATTCCCTGAAGAATTCCGAGCTCTGGAGAAGCCACTTTAAATCACATACAGACTGCCTGGCCTCTCCATCCCTTACCTTTCTTGTGCTTCTCTTTCAAGACAATCTTCACAGTGGTGCCACCTGTTCCCTTGGGTTTGAAGCTTCTGGGAATTAACTCCAGGGAAGAACTGAGAATAGTGGACACGGTGGTTCTGGGTGGCTTCCTCCCCACCACCTCTCCCAAGCACGGGTCTTGTGAGTGTCTCTGTGAGCAGCCAGAGAAAAGAGGAGATTCAGACTCTGGCAGTTGAGTTGTTCTCATTCCAAAGCATGCTGGAAAAAGCCATGCAGTGTCCTGCACACCTTCCATCAGGAGTGGAAGGGGCAGAGACCGCAGGGAAAAGCACTGATCCACAAGCCATATAAATCACAGAAATATTAAGGTTGGAAAATTCCTCTGAGATCATGGAACCCAACCAGTCCCTCAGCACTGCCAAGGCCACCACTAAGCCATGTCCCACATGGATGTGCCACATCCACATGGCTTTTAAATCCCTCAGGGGATGGGGACTTACCACTGCCCTGGGCAGCTGTGCCAGGGCCAGACAACTTTTTGGGGGAAGAAGCTTCCCTAATATCCTGCCTGCACTTCCTCTGGCCCAGCCTGAGGCTGTTCCCTCTCCTCCTGTCCCTGTTCCCTGGGAGCAGAGCCTGACCCCACCAGCTGTCCCCTCCTGGCAGGGAGTTGTGCAGAGCCAGAAGGTCCCTCTGAGCCTCCTTTTCTCCAGGCTGATCCCTTTGCCAGCTCCCTCAGCCACTCCTGGGGCTCCAGATCCTTCCCCATCTTGCTGCTGCCACCACTCCAGGGGTGCTGAGCAGTCGGTGTCAATGCCCCACACTGGTGTCCTCCTCATGTGGGTCACCCTCACTGGGGCAGCACCTTTCTCTACCCAAGCTCAACCCAATGCTCTCAGAGAAGCATGTGAGGTCCTACATCCCTGAAACACACAGGGAAATGGGCTGGTCTTTCCTAGATGGGAAAATGAGGGCTGGCATCTGTGTGGCTCAGACAGGATCAGAAAGGTGAGGATGGGCCATATCCTGCTCTCTCACCTGGTAGGCACCAGGGGAGTCGGTGTGGGGCTGCCAGACAGCAGGACTGAAATGGCAGGAACATCTCAGGAGCATCCCAGGCTTCCAAGAGCAGAGTGCTGGGACAAGACACGCAGCACAAAGGGTCCCCTTGTGTCTATTTTGGAGGTTTTATAGGTGGTGGAGCAGTATGGAAAAGGGCAGAGCCAGGAGCTAAGTGACCTAATCCCACAGACCTGGCATGGGCTGCCCAGCTCCCAACTGTCGCTGTGAAGGAACCCTCAGCAGCCAAGGAGCCACTTTTTCCTTGCTGGGGCTGCTGATACAAACAGCCTGGGGAAGGCAGAGTGGTGGCCAGCTCCAGCACTGACCTCTTGGTGGGAGGCAGGACACCTTGATGCCCAAGGGGAGAGGAGACACCTTCTCCTGAAGGAAAATGCCTCCCAAAAGAGATTTGGGCATCTGACTCTATGGACAAGGGTCACCTCTGGGTCTGCTCTGACAGTGTCCTTCAGCTCTTTAACCCAGCAGACACTGGCCAACAAGGAGGAGAAGTGTCCCAGATTTCCAGTTCCTGCAGGTCTTTTGCTCTTCCAAAGATGTCATAAGACATCGGAATCATTTAGGTTGGAAAGATTCGCTAAGGTCATCGAGTGCAACCCTTTACCTGACACTGCCAGGTCCACCACTAAACCATGTCCCCAAGATGCTGCTGAGGGAGAGCAGAAGAGTCTTTCCCTGGTGGCTGAGGTCTCACCTAGGCTGATACCTCTCAGCTAGATTCAATTCCATGGCACGATTCACCTGCAAATCAGGTGTCCATGGTTCTGCTGTGCAAGGATCTGAGTGTCCTCCTAGAGCTGCTGGGGGTGGTTTCTTTGTAGAGGACAATGTGCAAGGGCGTTCTGTGAGCTGCTCAGGGGGCTGTGCTAGAAGCAAGAAGCGGAGTTTTAAAATGCAAATGTCACGTACAACACCTCTGTTTAACTGCAGGGGTTCCTCTTCCGTGGACTTCTCAAAGGAGCCATCTGCAAGGGAAAAACATGGTCCTGGAAGATGCTGCAGGGCTGAATGGAGGTTTGCTCTCTGTGGCTGAAAGCAGCTCTCCTCCATGTGCTGGCCCACTCCTGGAGAGACAGGAGCTCTGCACATGCAATTCATATTATCCAAGGAAAACCCAAGCCCTCAGCTTTTGCTTCTTGGAGCAACCAAGAGATAACAAGTGGCCTGATTTACAGCCCAGGCTTCCAAAATCCTGCTAAAGGGGCTTGAAATGGCTCCTGCTGTCAGGTGGCAAGCAGCTGGAGTCACCCAGCCCTCAGTCCCAGCCTCATTACCTTTGCAGACCTGGCAGCAGGAGTCCGGCACACTTAAGGGAGAGGAGCACAGCAGCTCGGGGCAGGTCACCAACCCGCAGTAAATCTGGCCTTCCTAGGAGGGCAGGAGGAAAAAAACACATTGTCAGCACTGTAGAGAGCTGTATGTCCCCTGTGTAGGTCCCTTCCAACCCAAAACATTCCAGGATTTTATGACTCCATGCTCAAAAGCCCCCTGATAGTCCATCTTCCAACAGCACCAATGACCCAGCACCTACTGACAGCTGAAAGCCTGTCCCTGCTGCACTGTCCATCCTGCAGGGCACAGCAGGGCTGTGGCTGCTCCATTGACAGGACACTGCTCCTCCTCAAAAAGGGACAGGCAGTGCCTCCCTCTCGGGCATCATTAGTGCTGCCAGGCCTGAAACAGCCACCACACACCTCCCAACTCTGCAGAACAGCCCCCAGCTTGAAGGGCAACAAGAAGATTTTCCTTGACATCTGCCAGGAAAAGGACCCGGAGGAGATGGGTGGAAATGGGAAGCATGATTCTGAGCCCAGATTCAGGTCCACACCAAAGCTCTGCCTTCCCTCTCTCTTGGTTAATTCCATAACACCAGAGCCAAGCACACAGACGTGCAGGGATAGCCCTAAGTGGATAGTTTGGAAAATGTCATTGCTGTAGGTGATTCAAGCTGAAAACCACAGGCCGAGGCCAGTGCATCCCAGTGCCGCCTCAGTCAGCGGATTTGCACCAGTTTGTTGTAGGAGTAAGTTTTTGCTACTTTGCCAAAGGGTAAAAAAGGATGTTCAGCAGCCAGACCTCAACAGCAAGGTTGTCTTCTCCATGCAGCAATTTTCTCTGGGTATCCACAAGCTCCCAATCAACCAAGACCAAGAGGTCAGCCAAGGATATCCTTAGAAAACCAAACCACAGCTGCCTCTTCTCCCATCAGGAAGCCAAACCGCTGTGTGAGGAACATGAGGAGGATGAGGGAAGTTTGGTGGGTGACAGCATCTGGCAGAGGTCACTGCATCCCAAACCCTGCTCTCCACTCAGAGAGTCCAGACCTGCCTCTTCCTCCCTTCTCCTTCTGCCCAGCAGCTCCCAGCAATGGCCTGCCCCAGGCAGGAAAGAGCCAGTGCCCCAAAAAGCAGGATTTATCCCAGAGGCTCTGGTCTTGGGGCAGTTTTCAAAGAGGGTTAGACCAGCTGTTCACGCAGCTGTCCTAGCAGCTGACAACATCAGACACAGCCCGGGGAGATCCCCCCATTGAAGGCTCCACAGCCAGCCCTTTATTTTCCCCTTTGTATCCAAGGCATTACCCTGACAAATAAACAGAGCCCGAGTGACAGCCGAGAGGGACAAGGAGCTCCACAGGCTCCTGGGGACACTGCTGGGTGAGCACATGCAGCTGGATTAGAGGGCTCCTTCCCGGTGTTTCCCACCACCCAGCTGGGGTCTCTAAGAGAGGAACCAGCCTCAAGAGCTGCATAATTTCTACATCTCAGTTATTCCTCTTGCCATCCAGCTCTGAGGTGGGTGCACGCCCCAGAGGCTCAGCCTGGTCTAGTGGAAGGTGTCCCCACCCATGGCAGGGGATGGAACCAGAAAAGCTTTAAGGCTCCTTCCAACATAAGCCATTTTCTGAATCTATGGATCCCAAGAGCACCTGAATCCCAAGAGCTGTCACCTGGTGTCCGTGCTGCCTTGCAGGCACACTGAGCTCCCCCAGGCTCCCTGGCTACCAAGCCCACCTGCTTTGCAGCCAGCACAGACAGAAAGGCTCCTGGCTGTGCTCTGCACTGACTATCTGCCACACAAAGCCTCCGTGGGGCAGGTGGGATGGCTCCATGCTGCTGGCCATAGCCCTGGAGCACTGGGGCGCTCCATGAGGATAGGGCTGTCCCACTGCCCACCCCACATTGCCCCAGTGTGGCCCACCCAGACCTGGCCCGAGTCATCTCCAGTAAATCTCTTGCACTGATAACCCAGCCCAATGACAAACCATCCCCCCAGGGGCTGGTGCCACCAGGTCTCCTGGGGTTTCTGAGCTGGTGGGACACTGCTGGGCTGGAGGAGAGAGCCCAGGCCCCGTGGTGGCTTACGGAGCAGCTGCACTGCACACACTGGTTGGGCTGGCGGCCGGGGAAGAGCTCGCTGCTGCTGAACATCTCGCCCTGCTGGTACGTGGTCCCGTTGTACTGGCAGGACTTGGCGGGCGCGCGGAGGCCGGACGGGGAATGTGGCTCTGGAGAAGAGCAGGAGAAAGGAGCGGGATGAGAGCCGGCCCCAGTGCAGCACTGATGCCCCACCAGACCAGCCCTAAAGGACCAGTAGCCCTTTACACCCCACGGGCACTGTGAAGCGGCCAGGGCGCTGCGTGGTCGGTCAGCAGTGAAGTGTCCAAAAGCTTTTGGAGAATGGAGCTGCCCTGAGCTCAGCAGAGGGAAAACCTGGAAGTCTGACCTCACAAGGTTCTTAACAAAATTATTGGGTTTTTCCCTCCCCTGGTCATAACAATCGCCAAATTCAGATGGAGTCAGGTAAAAAGGGCTTGTCTCATGGGCAGTTAGCAAGAAATGAAAACTAATGAGTTTTTTTCCTATTTTTTTTTTCCTAATTTCTCAAATCACTGATGGTTTCTGACTAGCTCTGCCAGCACTCAGGTAGGGAAAGTTTTGGGACTAAATCTTGAGGTAATCTGTGGGGTAAAAATGAACATATTGAGGTAAAATTAGGAAATCAGTAGTGGTAAGGTAAAAAAGTTTTGGGGGTAAAACTTGAGGTAGTCTCCAGTGCAGAGAAGGAAGTTGTTAAAAAACTATTTTTTTTTTCCAAATCCAAGACACTTTGCTGGCAAATGATCAGAATAAATTGCCAGCTTCTGTTTTGCCCCTGAAGTGTGAACTGACATTTTGTCCCCACAAAGCTCTTGGGATGGGGGGAGAAGGTGGTCTGGCAGAGAGCCCTTTTCCATCAAAATGAGATTTTTGGAGGGAAAAAGCAGCCAGAGCTCTGTGACCAGGGCCAGACCCAGCTTTGCTGTGCTGCCACCACCCTGTAGGACCGTGGCCACCTTGTCACCCCACTGCTGAGGAATGTCCACCTACCAGGACACCGCGGGCAGCACTGCTGGGGGTCCGTGACAGGGTTGGCACACGGCAGAGCTGGGCACTGGATCCGGTAGCACCTGATGTTGGTGTTCTGGGGAGAGAAAGATGTGGTTTGTTTAGTCCACAGGGAACATTCAGTTCACGGTTCACCCATGCAAGAGGAGGAACACAACATTATCACAACAAATTGTGCTGGCTGTAACCCACCAGGGTGTCTCCAGCCCTGGCTCAAGCCCAGCAGCTCATGGTGTCCCACCAGCAAAGGCCACCTGTCATCTGACAGTAGCCCTCAGCCACCTCCACCCAGAACCCCCCAGTGCTGAACTGCACTGGTTCTGCAGAGGTAGAACCATGGAATCACACAATGATTTGGTTGTGAAGGATCCTTAAAGATCCTGTTCCACCTCCTGTTATGAGCAGGGACACCTTCCACTATCCCAGGGTGCTCCAACCCGGGCTCAAACACATCCAGGGATGGGGCAACCACAACTTCTCTGGGCAACCTGTGTCAGGGCCTGCCCACCCTCACAGGGAACAATTTCTTGTGAACATATTAACCCAAATCTCCTCTCTTCTAGTTTAAAACCCTTCCCTTGGCCTATCATTATCTGCATGAGAAATAACTCCTCTGGTCAAATGAGACAGTGGGACTGATCTGCTTCAAAGCTGCTGAGCAAAGCCCCAGTGCAGCAGCAGCAGCGGCGGCAGAGCAGCAGCAGCAGCAGCGGCAGCAGCAGAGCAGCAGCAGCAGCAGCAG
>VXAX01001177.1:61354-76411 GCA_013399835.1 Leptocoma aspasia | reverse complement strand
GCAGCAGAGCAGCAGCAGCAGAGCAGCAGCAGCAGAGCAGCAGCAATGTCCCTGGCAGCCCGCGCGTCAGGGGACGTGCCCTGGGGACGTGCCTCGGAGCAGGTGCAGCGGATGCAGTACATCAGCCCCTGGGGCTCCAGGTACGGGTGCCAGCTCTCCCCCGGGCTGTACTTCTTGCCGTTGAAGTCGCAGAAGGCGTCTGGCCCTGCAAGTCAAGCAGGAGAAGGTAGGTGAGAAAAGGGGCTGGCTCCTGGCAGAGCTCTCTGTGATGAGAGCAAGGACAGCCTTCACGCTGTTCCCCCCAAGCAGCTGGTGGCCACATCCCACCCACCAAATCCAGATTTTGTTCCCCCAAATTTTATTTTTTTGCATGCATTTTTTACATTGGAACCCATCTGACCCAAATGGTAACTCCTTCGAGCAAACTGAGCTCCCTTTTCAAGAAGGGAACAGAATGGGTGGTTTTGAGGCAGAAAATAGAGTTTTCACTCTAAAACAGAAATGCTCACTGGAAGATGGACAGGTGATTTCAGGGTGATGCTACAGGATGGAGTTTCCCCCAGTGAGATCAGAATGGTTGGGAGTGGTGATAGAGACGGGAGACCCTGAATTTAGGGGACATTTTCACTGTTAGCCAAAAAAAAAAAAAACAAAAAGAAGAAAGGGGGGAAAAAACGAAACCAAAAAATTATGGATAAAAACACATTCTGGGGAAGAAAACTTTTGGTCCCCCTAAGAGCTTCAGCGCATTCTTTCAAGGATCCATGGACAAGCAGGACTGGGCTGCTTGTGCCATCCCACCAGGTCTCAGCCCTTTGGCTTTACCTGATGCAGCGCTGGTCTGACTGAGTGACTGCTTTTTCATTTATGGGGCTGTACAGGGGACAGCAAGTCCACCTCATCCACTTTTCATCCCCAAAAGCATAAACACATGGGGGTTTTTTCTTCCTTATTGATCCTGTTATCCTGAGAAGAGCCAGCTTCCAGCTGTGCTCCTGAACTGGAGGTGTCTGTCCCAGAAATTATCCAAACCTGCCTCCACTGGCATGGGTTTAGCCTCACCATGGCACAGGGATGAGATGGTGCCCAGCACAAGCAGTGGAGGAGATCTCCTTTGGAGATCTCTGCCCTCCCCATATTTTAGCAGGTCCTTATCAACCCCCTTCATCCCCAAGTCCACAGTTACAAGCCAATCCTCCGGCAGGACCAGGCCAGCCCACAGCAGGAGCCTGTGGGACAGAGCATGGCCAGGATCACCAACAAATGCCTCAGGGCTTTGGCCAGGAGCCCCCGTTCAGTCACCCTTGGTGCTCACATCCACAGGCATCCCCTGGCCCTGCAGGAGCCAGCTCCAAACCTAGCAGGGCCCTGTAAGAGCCAGGGTGCTGCTCCCACTGTCCCGTGGTGTGTGCCAAGCCCTGAGCAGGCAGAGGGTCCCAGGGACCCAAACCCTTCCTGAGCACACACCTGTCTGCGTGTGATTTTCGTGGTTTACGTGCTCACAGCCCCGCTGAAAGCTGAAGGTGATTTAAAAGGTTATGTCATCGAGGGAATTTGAGGTAGTTTGGGTGATTGCGTTGCTGGAAGGCAGTGGAGATGTTTACTGAAGCATTTATGGGTCTTTTAAAACCTTGCAGCACCCTGGGGATGCAGGAGAAGGGGAGGGCTGTTTTCCAAGGCATGGTGCCCACCACGGAGTACATGAGCTCAGGTGAGCCAGAGGGTGCTGACCCTGCCAGGCTGTTGGGAGGGCTCCTTAATGAATAGCAGAGGGTCTCCAGAATTATCTCAGTGGCTTTCACCCCCCCAGAGATGCTAAGAGCCATCCCACGCTCCACTCTGTCACCTGGGACACAGCAGCGGCTTGGAGGGCCCAGCCGGTGTTGTCCCACCTTGCCAAAGCTGCAGTGCCACCTGCTTAATGGATTTCTCCAATCAACCAGGCAAAATTCACCCAAATGTGCTGGGCTGGGCTGCAGTCCCTCCTCCAGCTCATGACCATGCTCAGGATGAACCCAGGTGGTGCTCCACCACAGCCAGACCCTCTGGCCAGCAGGAAAGGCAGCCCTGTGCCTCTACAAAGATCTTTATAGGTCTCTTCCAACTCAAGCCCTGCCAGCAGATTTGAGCCTCTCTCTGAATCTCTTTGATTCTCCAAGCTGTACCTTCACAAGTGGTGACCACCAGCTGTCCATACTGCCTGGCCCTGGCACAGCAGCATCTGCAGATGTGGAGGTTTGCAATAGCTTTGGAGTGGGACAGGCAGAGGTATTTCCTTCCTTTTCCCTGATCAGGACTTCACATTGTCCCCATAGCTCTTGACAAGTCAGCAACTCCCTATTCCTGGCCACACAGGTCACAAGCTTACAGCAAACCACACAAAACTGGTGAGCATGTGGCTTGAATATGAGGAGACCCAGAAGAGAGAGGAAAAAAACTCCACAAAACTAAAAAAAAAAAGAACAAAAAACCAAAACAACAACAACAAAAGACTAAACAAAAAAAAAATAGTTTTGCAAAAGGGTGAGAAAATGACTTCATCTTTCCCTGCTTGCAGCATCCTGATGAATTATGCTGAGGGTGAAGAAATCGAGTTGCCTTGGTGTGACACGGCCCCGCTCAGCTCGCAGGCTCCCATGCCAGTTGGCTGCTTCCTTCAAACATTTAATCACAAGTGGAGCCCTGGTTTGGGTCCAGCCCTCGAAAGCAGACTGATTCATGTCTGCAAAGGGCCTGCTGGTGGAATTAGAGCTGACTGGTGGTGCTGGGCAGCAGGAGACACTTGTTGGCATCTCAGCAGTGCTGTGTTTTTGGCAGGAGGTGCTGGCGTGTTTGGGCAAAAGCAAGATGGGGATGGATGGATGGATGGATGGATGGATGGATGGATGGATGGATGGATGGATGGATGGATGGATGGATGGATGGATGGATGGATGGATGAGGCTTAAAAGCTGGAGGCTCTGGACCATTTTTTCCCATGCCAGGCTAATAATTTCATGTTCAGAGGTCAAACTTTGGATATCATCCTAACTCACCTGGAGTGAAAAGCCATTTGTGGCAGTGAATTTCTCCTGTGCTGATGAGCAAGGTGATCTTACTTATTGCACCTTCAGCAGCAGCACACCCAGAAAAGTCATGTGGGTTTACTTCTCACTGGATCTAGAGCAGGTCAAGAAGTTGTGGGGTGGCATCTTGTTGGTGGCTGGTGTCTGAAGCTGTTGAGATACATCCTAAGGAGACATTCCCTTCTCATGGTGTGAGAGATGCAGCCCAGGATGGGTTTCTCCACACCACTCCATTTGCCACTGTGGATTGGTGTCTCTGAACCACCTTGTGAAGATGCTGCTCAGAGCTCCTGTGACAGCCTCTTGTGAGGTTTCAATTTCCTGGTAGCTGGAAAGCTTCCCACAATACCTGTCCTAAATCTTTAATGTCCTTTCCCACCCAAGCCATGTGTGATTCTGTCTCTGGGAGTGTTCTGAGCAATTTGATGGCTCAACAAGAGGTTGTGGGGTCTTGCTCATCTCCCCTCACTCCTCTTCTCCCATTTCATCCCAAGGCTGAGGGGGGAAGGGTGGTCCTGCATGCCCAGATGGCACCTTTGGAGTTGTCTCCAGAGCAGGGCATGTCTGAGCTGAGCTCTCAGCTCCAGCAGCTTTTCTGGAGGTCACACACCTGCCAGCCAGTGCCGTGCTGGGCACGAGGGAGGGAGCTCATGCAAACCAGTTTGTAAGTTTTAAGAGCAGCCATAAATAAAGTGTAAAGAGCACTGTCTGGTACACAGAGTCCAGGCGCTCCTACAACAGCCTTGTATTTATGAAGGGCTTAAAATGCAACTTAGCTGAGAAGGGACTGGTTAAAACACACTGGGCCCTCGACATGTGGCATCCTAAAGACTCTGCTCACATCCAGATCAATTCCTACACACTCGCCTCGCTCAGCTCTGGGCTGGAAATATCTTCCTGAGACTTTGGGAGCCTGGAAAACTCTGTAAGTCTGAAAATGCAGCCTCATGAAGCATCTCTGAGTTCTCCAGAGTGCAGAGTCCTGCTTCCCCGCACTGCTTCCCAAAGGAATGCTCTGTTACCTATAGCAAGGTGTGCAGCCCTCGCCTCTCCCTTACCATGGATGTGGTGGCACTTGCTTTCCATCATGGTCCTTCCCATCTTGGAGCACCCTTCATCCCTGCTGGGTCCAAACTTGTAGGACAGAGGGATCTCAGGAACCCCCTTTTCTCCAGCAACCATTTTAAAAAGAAATGAAACAGCAGCTTCTAAGCTCCTGGGGAAAACCACTGCCCCATGCTCTCCAGAGATGCTGGTGTTTAAATGCCTCCAGCCAAAACATGGTTGCATTCAACCATTGCCCCTGGATTACTCAGAATGCAGCACATTTGTCCCAGTAACCTGTGCCTCTGATATTTTTTTTCAGCTGGAGTGCAAATCCCCTAAAATAGCCTGTTTCTGTGGGCAAATTCTTCTTTTCTGACTTGCCTTCAAGCCCGAGCATTTCTGCTTCTCACCTATTTTTAGCCACGACACTGTAGGTCCCTTGGCTGATGAGCCTGCTCGTAACTAATTTATTCCTCTCTCCACTCTCCCTGAACACCCAGCCCTGAGAACAGTGTCAGGCTGCAGAGGTGGATGGTGGAGAGAAGTCCACGATTTGAGGATGACTCTGTCACCCAAACTACCCTGCCCTTGACCTTGGGGCAAGTCCTGGCCAAGCCCTCCACATCAAGTGGTATGCCCTGTAGCAAAGCTGAAGTGTTTCCGAGCTGGGGAGTGACCCTGACCTCCCTGCTCCAGCCCTGCTTCAACCCCAAAGTCACCAGCTCTTTATCAACATTTGAGGTCCTGCAAACGGCCCCCAACACTTCCTCCCAAATCAGACAAACCCTTGCTGCCCCCATCCAGGACAGTTTATGCCCAACTTGTGGGGTCTGTTACCACCTCCAAAGAGCAAACACCTCACCTAACACCTGTTTCACCTTCTGGATGTGTCTCCGGCCTCTTCCCAACCCTACCATGGCAGCCTGGGTGGAGGCAGGGAGTCAGACCCACATCCCTTGCTCAAGAAACAGATGCTGTGGGCTGGGTTTGGATGCTGCGGCAGCTTTGGATGAGCCAGGGAAGGGAAAGGAGCTGAATTCACCCGATTTTGCTCTCCAGGGCTTTGCACAGCCCCGTCCATCCACCCACCTTTTCCCCCCAGCACACCCCACAGTCGGGATGAGCAATCCAGCGCTCGTATTTTGGGTCCACGCTCCAGGAGGATGATTATTTGAGTGCCTAATGCACTGCTGGCAGCAGGCAAGTTGTAAATCACCCTGACAAAGCCACCGGCAGACTCCGCTGGGATGCCAGGAGATTAAAGGGAAGAATAAATGTAGGGACACAACAGGTCCTGCCCCACTTTGCTCAGAGCTCTGGTGGCTCTGCGGTGCTGTAGGGGTGCTCAGCACCCACCGGTAGGGTCCCAGTGCTTTGCCCAAGCCAAGCACACCTCCTGGCCCCAGTTAACACGTCCAGCACTCTCCAAGCTCCTGAACAGCTCTGGCCAAGTCCTTCAAGCCTTTTTGTGGGAAGTGCCAAACTTCCCTTCCTTATCCCAAACCTTCTCTGCCTCAGTCAGCCCGCTGGGAGCAAAAGTGGGAGAGACTGAGGGATGGACATGGAGATGGACAAGGGATGGATATGGAGCAAAGCCCCCAGCTTTGTTTGGGGCGGGGGAGGCATTGTCCCTGTCCCCGTCCACCCTCGGAGGGGAGATGCACTCGTACAGGGTGTGGGATCTGTGCAGAGGAAGGTCTGTAAGACAAGCTCCTGCTCTGTGGCATTTCTAGCCCATGGAAGGGGGTCCCAGACCTTCCTCCCGCCCCTGCCGGCCCCCGGAGCCCCCTCAGCAGCAGGCAGTGAAGTGCTCGGTGCTCTACAGCCCCGCAAAGCAGGCGGGGACAGCAGCAGGCACAGGGGGACACAGGCCGTGCGGGACAGGACACCTGGCTGGTTGCACGTTCTGGGACATCCCAGCCGCGGAGGTCCCACACCTGCCACGCTCAGAAGCCTCCCTGTGCCCTCAGACGTGCCCGCCAAGCACCCCCGCAAATTCCCGGGGACCCCGGTGCCGGGGAAACTGAGGCACGGAGGGAAGCAGCGCAGCCGGGACGGGAGCGGGTAAGACTTACGAGCCCGGGCTCGGCTCTCGGAGGCGAGGAGGAGCAGGAGGCACCGGAGGAGGAAGGCGAGGGGACCCGCCCCGGGAAGCATCGCAGCGCGGTGCTGGTGCCCTGGGGCTTCGGTCCCGGTGCCCGGGGCGCGCTGCCCGATGTCCCGGTGATGTCTCGGGGTCTGCGCCGAGGGCTTCGCTCCCGCTGCTGCTCCCCGGCGGCGCCGCGGTCCCGATTGCGGTGTCGGGCGCCTCGGAGGGCGGTGCGGTGCCCGGAGGTGCCGGAGCCGGGGCTGCCCGTGCCCGGGGATGGCGGTGCCGGCCGTGCTCCGGTGCCGGTGTCAGCGGTGTCGGTGCCCGGCGGCGCCTGTGCCCGGGGCTGTGTGTGCCCGGAGCTGCCGCGGTGCCGGTGCCGGCGGTGCCGGTGCCCGGNTCTGCCGGGCTGGACCTCGCCCTGGGGGCTACGAGCCAAGAGGTGACATTAATGGGGTCCATCACCGCCCCAAACAAGGCCCGGCTGCACCCCTTCTCCCTGTCAAACGCCACCTGGACACCCGGCTCTCCCCACCAGGTGCTTGGCATTCCCTCTGCTTCATAAAGCTATTTAAATGCCCAGTGTAGCCCCTGCCTTCAGGAACTTCCGCGGCCCCAGGCCACGATCCCAAACTCTCCTCCCAGCACCCCAGCAATGTGGAGTGCTCCCACCCAGCTGCCATCCGTGTCCCCGTGATGGGCATCAAACACCGTCGCCTGGAAAAGCACTGGTCATGCCGTCATCCCTGCAGAAGCCACCTGGCCTCCACACAACGTTGCTCCTGTTCCTGCTGCTCCCCAGACCCTGCACAAAGTGGTCCAGCTCGGGCTGCCAGCCCTTCTCTGCCTGTCCCTGGGGCTCAGCTTCCTGCTCTCCAAGATCCTCATGGAGAAGTTGGGCAGCACTGGATCCTCCCTGAGCAGCTGTGTCCTCTGAGCAGGGCCACTTCCCATGGCCAGAATAAGCCAGGGCCACCAGTTCCTTGTGGAGGTGAATTTCTGCAGCTTCCTTAGACCAGATTTTGTGTGGTTTTTTTACCCATTCCTCCTGTTCCACCCTCACAAGTCGCAGGGGTGCCCAGAGCAAGACACTTCATTAGCACCTGAAATACAGGCTTTAGTGCACCAGTGAACACCTTCATGTTCCACCACTGGGAAGGCTTGGATGGAGCTCCCAGACCCTGCAGGGCTTCTGGGCTTCTTCTTTGCAAATGCCTTCATGTCTACAACACAAGGTCTCTCCCCGTTATCTCCTTCAGCTTTCCCACACCACCGGCCAGGAAGGAACTGTCATCACCTGTGATCCCTTTGGTGACAGGAGATCTCCTCCATCAGCCAAGTTACTCATTTTGTTCTCTTAATTCAAGCTCAGGATTGGGCTTCCCAGGGTGTGAGATCTTTGTGCCTGATGCCATCCCACACTGAGAGTGGCACCAAGCCACTGGTCTGCCATTGCCAGGGAAATTTCTGCAGAAAAAAACTCTTCTTTCCATCCATCTCCTAATTTTGTCTGTCTCTAACTCTACCCCAGGTGCCAACGCCTCCCCCTGTACCAAACCGTGTTTGCAGGTGCCTGTTCCTGGAGCTGGCTATGAGGGAAATCTTTGTTATAAGAAAGCTTTTAATATCCCTTTAAATCACCAACTTTGTTATTTTCTCTTTAAGCTGAGAGCAAAAGAAATCAAGACACATTTCTGTGCCCACATGGGCTGGACATGTATTCTGGGAAGACAGTGGGAAACACTGAATCCCAGTGATGAAAAGCAGGTGAATCTTCAGCCCACCTTGACTCTCCCCCCCAGGAATACCTGAGACCCTCCAAGAGCACAGCCCAGTGTGCAGAGCAGCAGGCAGAGCTGAGACACCTGCAGGGATGGTCACAATCTGTTGTTTACCAGCTTTAACAACAGTTTTACCACTCGGTGCCCTCCCCTGGGAATGGCGAGTGCCATTCTGCTGAAGGACCCAGGAACTCCAGGGATACAGGAGCCCAGAATCCAGGGATACTCTGCACATCATCTGGCACCAACCCTCTACAGAAAGCACAAGCAATGCTGTCGCATTCCAGGGACAACCACAAACGGGAATTCTTCTCACAAGGAAAAATTTCTTCCCTATNGCATCGCAGCGCGGTGCTGGTGCCCTGGGGCTTCGGTCCCGGTGCCCGGGGCGCGCTGCCCGATGTCCCGGTGATGTCTCGGGGTCTGCGCCGAGGGCTTCGCTCCCGCTGCTGCTCCCCGGCGGCGCCGCGGTCCCGATTGCGGTGTCGGGCGCCTCGGAGGGCGGTGCGGTGCCCGGAGGTGCCGGAGCCGGGGCTGCCCGTGCCCGGGGATGGCGGTGCCGGCCGTGCTCCGGTGCCGGTGTCAGCGGTGTCGGTGCCCGGCGGCGCCTGTGCCCGGGGCTGTGTGTGCCCGGAGCTGCCGCGGTGCCGGTGCCGGCGGTGCCGGTGCCCGGGGGTGCCGGTGCCGGTGCCCGGCGGGGCTCGTCTCGCTCCGATCAAAGGCGCCTCCTTTAGGGAGAGTCGAGGACTTGTTTGTTGGTATTAAAGGCGGAGATCGAAGCGGGAGGGGGGATCCGCAGGGTGGGTATTTTTTTTTTTATTANGCACAAAGTGGTCCAGCTCGGGCTGCCAGCCCTTCTCTGCCTGTCCCTGGGGCTCAGCTTCCTGCTCTCCAAGATCCTCATGGAGAAGTTGGGCAGCACTGGATCCTCCCTGAGCAGCTGTGTCCTCTGAGCAGGGCCACTTCCCATGGCCAGAATAAGCCAGGGCCACCAGTTCCTTGTGGAGGTGAATTTCTGCAGCTTCCTTAGACCAGATTTTGTGTGGTTTTTTTACCCATTCCTCCTGTTCCACCCTCACAAGTCGCAGGGGTGCCCAGAGCAAGACACTTCATTAGCACCTGAAATACAGGCTTTAGTGCACCAGTGAACACCTTCATGTTCCACCACTGGGAAGGCTTGGATGGAGCTCCCAGACCCTGCAGGGCTTCTGGGCTTCTTCTTTGCAAATGCCTTCATGTCTACAACACAAGGTCTCTCCCCGTTATCTCCTTCAGCTTTCCCACACCACCGGCCAGGAAGGAACTGTCATCACCTGTGATCCCTTTGGTGACAGGAGATCTCCTCCATCAGCCAAGTTACTCATTTTGTTCTCTTAATTCAAGCTCAGGATTGGGCTTCCCAGGGTGTGAGATCTTTGTGCCTGATGCCATCCCACACTGAGAGTGGCACCAAGCCACTGGTCTGCCATTGCCAGGGAAATTTCTGCAGAAAAAAACTCTTCTTTCCATCCATCTCCTAATTTTGTCTGTCTCTAACTCTACCCCAGGTGCCAACGCCTCCCCCTGTACCAAACCGTGTTTGCAGGTGCCTGTTCCTGGAGCTGGCTATGAGGGAAATCTTTGTTATAAGAAAGCTTTTAATATCCCTTTAAATCACCAACTTTGTTATTTTCTCTTTAAGCTGAGAGCAAAAGAAATCAAGACACATTTCTGTGCCCACATGGGCTGGACATGTATTCTGGGAAGACAGTGGGAAACACTGAATCCCAGTGATGAAAAGCAGGTGAATCTTCAGCCCACCTTGACTCTCCCCCCCAGGAATACCTGAGACCCTCCAAGAGCACAGCCCAGTGTGCAGAGCAGCAGGCAGAGCTGAGACACCTGCAGGGATGGTCACAATCTGTTGTTTACCAGCTTTAACAACAGTTTTACCACTCGGTGCCCTCCCCTGGGAATGGCGAGTGCCATTCTGCTGAAGGACCCAGGAACTCCAGGGATACAGGAGCCCAGAATCCAGGGATACTCTGCACATCATCTGGCACCAACCCTCTACAGAAAGCACAAGCAATGCTGTCGCATTCCAGGGACAACCACAAACGGGAATTCTTCTCACAAGGAAAAATTTCTTCCCTATCTCCATCCCTGCCCTCTGGCAGTGGGAGCCATTCCCTGTGTCCTGTCCCTCCAGGCCTTGTCCCCCGTCCCTCTCCAGCTCTCCTGGAGCCCCTTCAGGCCCTGCAAGGGCTCTGAGCTCTCCCTGGAGCTTCTCCTCTCCAGGTGAGCACCCCCAGCTCTCCCAGCCTGGCTCCAGCCCTGGAAGCAATTCCATTTCTCCTCTGGGCTCTCTCCAGCAGCTCCAGGTGCTGCTGCTGCTGCTGGCCCCAGAGATGAAAGTTATCACCACCTAATGCCACCCCCCTTTTTTAACTGCTCCACTCATTTCCAACTCTCTGCAAGTTTTTCATAGCAATGCCCCTCTATTTTCCCCTCATGCCTCGATAAAGATGTTTAAAGGGGTTTGGGTAAACAGCAGGCTCTTCCAGCTCCCACCAGGAAAAGCTGGTACCTCCTCTCCCAGCTCTTCCCTTGCACAGGCCTGACTTGAAAAGCCCATTTGTAGCACAAGTCTGTGGGCAAGTTATGAAAGTACTTAGAAAAATGGGGACACAAAGTCCAAGTCAATGAAGTTATTTTGTGCCTCTGCTGCAACAGCAACAGCTGAATTCAGGACTGTAGATCCTGGCCCCACATCAGGGCTAAAACTTATGGGAAAGTTCAGGCATGTCCAAAGTGCAGACCCAGGAAATAAAGGCCAGCCTTGTCAAGAGCAAGGTGCTGTGTTACATCTCTGTTGGGTCTCATAAAGAATACATTCACCCTTTGGCAAAACCAAGGCTCTTTATCTTCATCTGTGAAGGAATCTGTCTGACAGTTCAATACTGCCAACATCAATCCATCTGTGATCATGAATCAGGCTCCAAAACCCGTGGCATTGGCCTGAAAATAATAAAATATGGGTGTGTTCTGTTCGTCTTCTGGTTCCTGAGTCTTTAGGTCAAACTCACTTTATGTTTTCTGGGCAATCAAGAAGACAAGACAATTCCCTTTTTTTTTTTTTTTTTAATGAGAAGGAAAACAGAATCTCCTACAAACTGCAGAGTAAACAGCTGGGCTCCAATAACATCCCCCACCTTGCAAGCCTCGTGGCTGGAGCGTGAGCTGGCCAGGCTGCAGGCTGCAGGAGCTGGCTGCACGCTGCACCTTTCCTTGCAAGTTTGTAGCCCAGCGTCCCTGACACTTGATCCAGCGTGGGCGAGGAGAAATGCACACGAGAGGGATGTCAGCTGTAGGCAGTGGAGCTGGAAGCCTGCAGGACCCTGAATTGTGGAAGCTGGTCTGAAGGAATTGGGCTGCAGGAGTAAGTCCTGTCGCGGGAGCGGAGGAGCTGCTGTCCTGCTCGGAGTGAGGGGCCCGGAACTGCCCTCAGGATTCGAGGTGCCCCAGCAGTGGCAGCACAGGGGACAGGCACTGCCCTGGTCCTGCTGCCCCCCCAGTGCTGGGGCAGGCCAGGGTGCTGATCATGTTGTTATCCACGATGCATTATCCATCTTCCTGCAGGGAACACCACAGTCCCTGCTCACACCCCATGGCCAGCCCACCCTGCTGACCCTCAGCCAGCCACGCAATCCAAGCTGCCACCAGCCTCCTTTCATCCTAGGGGACAACACCTCCCATGACTTCATCCTGCTGTTATTTTTAACCATGGGCTGTGGCATGGGAGAGACCCTGAGCAAAACCATGACACCATGTGGGAACGGTGGCCAGCAGGAGGGCAGATGGGGTTGCCTAAAGCAGAGGAGGGATTCTTGCTCTAATTCCATCATCTTCCTCCACTGTTCTTTATGACTAGGGACCATGTCCCTTATCTTTGGCCTGCATTTGAGGAGGAGTCACTGCATCCCACATCAGGTTGCCAGAAGTCCAAGCCACGTCAGTGGACTTGGAGATGGGCATTAAATGGAATGATGCCTCTCTGCCGTATTCCACAGAGTAGAGCTAGATCGAGCAAAGTCCGTATTTTCTGTGTGCCATGCCTTCACACGAGTCCTATCCTAAGCCTGAAGCCTCATGGGTTTCCTCTCCTCACCTGGGGATTTGAAAACTAGAGAGCAAGATTAGATGGGATATTGGGAAGGAATTGTTCCCTGGGAGGGTGGGCAGGCCCTGGCACAGGGTGCCCAGAGCAGCTGTGGCTGCCCCTGGATCCCTGGCAGTGCCCAGGGCCAGGTTGGACAGGGCTTGGAGCAGCCTGGGACAGTGAAGGTGACCCTGCCCACATCAAGGGGGTTGGAATGAGATGATCTTTAACGTCCCTTCCAGCCCAACCAGGCTGTGATTCCCTGCTCCCATCCTGTTGGGTGATTAACGCTGGCAACAGCTCCTCAGGGAGGTGACTGAGGGTGACTGTGTTTGGGGAATGTTCATCAGAGTGTTTCCCATGGAGTTCTTTCCAGTGTGTGAAACTCCACCTTGCTTGCAAGCTGGTGGGCTTTGAAGAGCTCTAAAGCCACACCTTTTTGAGGGTTTGAGGCAGTCAGTGACTGGTGAGGTTTAAGAAGATAATTTACCGATGGAAGCACGTAGTCCAACCTGGAATGGGAAATCTAGTCACCTTTTTTAGAGTCTGAGCATGTTGCCATGCACAAACCCAAATAAATAGTCTGTCACCAATGCAAACCAGTGATACAGAGAGAACAGTGGGTAAGAGATTCTCCTCCAGGGGTGGAGATCAGCAACCAAGCAAGAGGCAGGGGTGAAGAAATAAAGCAAGAGGGAAGGATAGAGAGGGAAAATGGGAGAGCACAGCACCATGGGCCTGTCTGTATCTCCTGTACCCACCATGGCACATCCCACCTGCACCCCATGGGCGGTACCTGCCTGCCTAGGGCCAGCAGCATCGCTGGGAGGACCGTGAAGAGAAACGGTGGGGGGAAAACCCTGCCAGCTCCTCGGGAGAGGTGAGAAGCAGAGAAACGTTCCCTGAGGGGCTAGGCAGGGCTGAGGTTTTGGCAGGGGATGGCAGGATTTGAGGCTGGAGCCTTGCACGGGCTTAGGATTCCCTCTGCAGGCCAGCCCTGAGCTCCGCACATCCCGAACTGCGGTGAGAGAGCCCCAAAGCTCCCGCAGCCCCAGCCCCTGCCCTGGGCAGGGACGCCTGGCACTCTCCCAGGCTGCTCCAAGCCCCCTTCAACCTGGCCCTGAACGCTTTCAGGGATGGGGCAACCACAGCTTCTCTGGGCAACCTGGGCCATTTTTTAATGACTCATATTGTAAAATATTTCTTCCCAGTATTCCATTTAACCCTGCCCTCTGGCAATGTAAAACCATTGCCCTTTGTGTGGCTTTGGGTTGGAAGACAAGCTAGAGACACAGAAACCAAGTTCTGTCCAGGGCAGGCTGGATATGCAGAAGTAATTTGGGAGAAGAGCTGGCAGAGATCCTTTCCCAAATCCGATGTGCCTGGGACTCTGCAGAGAGCTACAGCTCTGCACAGCTCTGTGTCCCACAGGTGGTTTGGTGGGAAAGTGTCTGCTACTCCCACGTTCCCTGTCCCTCCCCAAGGGCTCCCCAGTGCCCAGCTCCCGGGTCAGGCTGATCCCGGGGAGCAGCAGCTTTGTGGGGAGCTGGGAATAGCACACTCCCTCTGCCTCGGACAGCAGCAGCATCTACGGGACAGACACACAAATTGCTGGGCTAAATCCAGCCCCAAACCGCTGCCATAATTCATCTTAACAAAGTCAGTACGAGTTTTGTGTTTCATGAGAAGCAACTTTTTTGTCAACTGGCATTTTGTGGAGCCCACAACAGCAGGGATCCACATGCTGGTATCCTTTTAGTCATTCAACAGCCAGAGACAACTAAAGATAGACATGTGGGTGAGATGGAAAGTTAATGATATCCCCCAGCAAGTTCCTGGCACACGTGCAGAGACTGTTTCTTGGGCACGAATCACCCCTTCCTCTCTCCAGCCATGGACAGAGGAGCCTCCTCAGGGAGGCTTAAAGGTGTAGGGCTTCACCTCTGTCTCTGCAGCCACATTTTCTCTTCTGCCAACCCTGTGTAGCTGAGAGGCTTCATCAGAGAGGGTGCTAAAACATGGTGAAAAGACAGATTGGTTTGGTGCCCCAGTAAAGAGACGAAAAGCAAAAAGAAGTGCAAGAGATTTCCATAGCAACTGGTGCAGAGGCTCTGCCTCCTCTGGTTTGCTCTGAGTCACCGTCCATGGTGGTTTAGCTCTGGCTGGACGTCGAGTACCCACCAAAGCTGCTCCATCACTCCCCTCCTCAGCTGGACAGCGGAGGGAACACTGGACAAAAGGCTCATGGGTCAGGATAAGGATGGAGAGAGACACCAGCCACCCGGTACCATCCCTGGGGCTGGCAGAGTGTTCACATGGACAAGAGAAGGCTCCGGGGAGATCTTAGAGCCCCTTCAAGCACAGGAGAGCTGGAGAGGGACTGGGGACAAGGGATGGAGGGACAGGACACAGGGAATGGCTTCCACTGCCAGAGGGCAGGGATGGATGGGATATTGGGAATTAGGAATTGTTCCCTGGGAGGGTGGGCAGCCCTGGCACAGCTGTGGCTGCCCCTGGATCCCTGGGAATGCCCAAGGCCAGGTTGGCCATTGGGGCTGGGAGCAGCCTGGGACAGTGGGAGGTGTCCTTGCCATGGCAGGGGTGGCACGGAATGATCTTTAGGGTCCTTCCAACCCAAACCATCTGTGATTCCATGCTGTGTCCTTACCAGCCGGGTGGCCGGCCCGCTCCCGTCCCGGCACCGAGCGGGACCCCGCAGGGGGCGCTGCCTTCAGTGGCGGCGATGAATATTCATGAGGGGGCGTGGCCGGCGCGGAGGCGGGAGCGGCGCGCGGCGCTCATTACCGAGGCGGGGGCGCGTCCCCTCATGAATTATGTGGGGTGGGCGTGGCCGCCGCGGCCCTTCAAACTGTGGGAAGATGGCGGCGGCGGCGGCGGGTGCCGGCGGCCGGGCCGCGGTGCGGGGGCGGCGGCGGC
>VXAX01001177.1:34007-59754 GCA_013399835.1 Leptocoma aspasia | reverse complement strand
TATATATATGAGAGAGGGGGCAGTGAAGGCAGCAGAGTGCAGCTCATGCCAGTGGTGCCCAGAGCCAGGACCGAAGGCAAAGGACACAAACACATCAAGTTTCACTGGCCATAAGGAAAATACCTTTTACTGTGAGGGTGGCCAAGCACTGGCACAAGTTGCTCAGGGTGGTTGTGGAGTTTCCATCCTCAGAGAGAGTCAAAACCCAATTGGACATGGACCTGAGCAGCTGTTCCTGCTGACCCTGCTTGAGCAGAAGGGTTGGGTCTCCAGAGGTCTTTGCCAACCTCAGTTACTATGTGATTCTGTTATCAAACACTTATTAAGCTCAGGTTTTTAATTAAATCGCTTATAATGTGCAAAATCTTTAAAACTACTCAGTATGACTTGACATACTTTAATTATTCCATCTTAAACCAGCTAATTAATCATGGTTTTATGTCACAGTTTTTGTTATTCCCTTTGGAATTCTTCCATAGTAGTGGGCTTAAGGAGCCCTCAGACCTTGGCTGGGGCTGGGGATTCTGCACTAGGTGTCCAAATAGGTGTAAAGTCCGAGTCCTTGTCACGACACTTGTCAAACAAAACTGGATAGAAATCAGTGAGTGTTGTGTCTTGCCATTGGCTGGGTTTGCCTGAGAGCTCCTGGGCATCTGATTCCCTAGGAGCTGCCCTGCTGCCTCCAGCCTGGCCCCAGCTGCTGCTCCAGAGGGATGCAGGTGGCCCATGGATCTCTGTGGACATCTCCAAGTTCCATAGAGCCCCTGGGAAGGCGCCCTAGATGCTGCTGTAAGGCCAGACTTTGAGCTAAAGCTGCAGTGCTGGCTGCAGTGCTTTGCTAAGTGAGGTTTCTCGTATTAAAACAGTTGCTTGGTGAAATTCTTGGAAGGCAGAGAGGAGCAGCAGATGGGAGGCTTGGAGGCTGCGGGTGTGCGTTTGAGGATTCGGTTGGCCGAGGAGAAGGAACAGAATATGTTCACAGTGAGGTGCTCAGCCTGATTTGTGAGAAAACAAGTACATTCACATTTCAGAGAATCAGATTTCTTTTGTTTCTCCTCTGCCCAGTAGCAACGCACAACAATCCCTGACTGATGCTCCTGCAAGAGGGGTGGTGTGTTTTTGCCAGGCTTGTAAAACGACTTCCCCCTCCTTCCTCCCAGTCTTTTTTTGGCAGTGGTTTTCCCCTTTCCCTGCTGGACCAAACCAGTCTAGTTCTTGAGCATTTCCTGGTGATTCCTTAAGTTCCTGTAATTTCTGTTGTTCTGTAGCCTGTCACTTCTTGGTTTTTTGTCTCGAGACCACAGTGCTGCAAGTTTGGAAGTGGCAATCCCAAAGAAGCCTTTCCCTGTCTCGGGAAAAGCAGTGATTTGCTCCCCACATCAAACTGATTAAAACTGACACCATCTCTTTTTTCCTCCTTGTCACGGTGTTGTATTGCTGGTGGGATGAGTTAAATTTAAGATTTCCTAGGAAGATAGGATAGGGTGCCTCTCTGGGGGCAGTAACTGTGCCGTGAGGTTGTCAGAGGGCTTGCACCTCCATCTCTTTCCTTGCTGTCCTCTCTCCAGGGCTCCACAATACTTAAATTATTTTTAATCTGACATTCAAGCCATTAATGAAGAGTGATGAGGACCAGACCCGGAGCCAGCCCCAGTGGGCAGTGTGAGAGGGATGGCAGTGGATCATTAACTCTTGGAAAATAATTTTCCAGTTGAGTAGTGGTTACACTTGTGCTAGGGTCAGAAAATTCCTAACTTCTTGTTTTGTGTTTTGAAAATATGCAAGATTTCATCTTCAGCTGCAAGTGTTAACTGCCAGGAGTTAAAAGGAAAAGTAGTGAAAACCCCAAGGGAAATGGAAGCTGCAAAGCCTGCTAAAAGTTTCCGTGGAAGCTGGGGGCAAGGGGGATTCGCTGCTCCTGGTGGCAGAGCTGGACTTGCCTGATGCCATCGGTTTGGCAAAACCCAGGAGCCTCTGAACAACAGACAGGGAACCAGAGGGTTCTGAATCGAGTTCAGCTTTACTTTTAGTCAGCCCATGCTGCTGAATTCACCAGATGGAGGTTTCTGAATCTTTTGCCAGTAAATATAAAATGTGCTGGTCAGGAGTGCGGCTCCACGGAGATGGTGTGTCAGACACACTTCCGAGCTGGCCTGGAAAGGATGGACTCATTCAAGGGGATTGAGGCTGCAAGTCAGATGCCTCTTAGATAGAAAACCAGGGTTAAATAATTAGAAAATCTTTTGTCCTCTCAAACAGTGCAGAAATCAGTTGTTTTTTCCAAGACTGAGCACAATAGGATGCAACTCTTGTCTGCCAGCATAACAGAGCAGGATGCCAGGTGTGATACTGCCACCACAACTCTTTCAGTGCTCTCGTCAGGCTTGGAAGGGACATCCCAGTGTCAGCCCTCCCAGCAGCCCTTCAGAGTCAGCTGCATTCAGAAACCTGTTCTGTTGACCCACAGATCCCTCAGGAGGAAGGGCAAGCAGGAGATTTGCTGCAAAATCAAGTAAAGAGCCTTTTCTTCCATGATTTTGCCTGCTTTGTTGTTGTCCTAGGCTGTAGCACACACTGAACCAGCTGAGCAGCCTTGTACTGGACCTGAACAGCCAGAATTGGCACGGGGAGGTGTGCCAGAGAAAGGCATGTGATGCTCTGCTCACCCCATCTTCCTCCCAGTGCGAGGACTGGTCTGGTTCCACTTGGAATGGTTCTGTGCTGGCAGAAGCATCCTTGGGTGCAGCACCCTTCTGCCCTGTCCACGGAGGGGTTGCTGCCCCTCTGCCCAGCCTGGGAGGCACCTCTGGGGTGCTGTGTCCAGCTCTGGATCCTCACACAGCGGGGACAGGAGCTCCTGGAGCTGAGGGAGGGCCTGGAGCATCTCCGTGCCCAGGAAAGGCTGAGGGAGCTGGGGCTGCTCCGCCTGGAGAGGAGCCCCAGCTGAGAGGGGCCCTCAGCCCTGTCTGTCCCTGGGTGTCCCTGTCTGTCCCTGGGTGTCCCTGGCTGTCCCTGGGTGTCCCTGGCTGTCCCTGTCTGTCCCTGTGTGCAGGGAGGGGCAGAGCAGGGCCCAGGCTCTGCTCCAGGGCCCAGCAATGGCACCAGAGCCACGGGCAGGGACTGAGCCCAGGAGGTTCCAGCTGAACGTGAGGAAGAACATCTTTCCTGTGCAGTGACCAAGCACTGAGAGGGTGTGGAGTGTCCCTCGCTGGAGATATTCCAGAACCCCCTGGACACAATCCTGTGCTCTGGGATGGCCCTGCTGCAGCAGGGAGGTGGCACCAGGTGACCCACAGTAGTCCCTTCCAGCCTGACCCATTTTGGAGTTCTGTGGAATGCAGATACACATCTTTGCATACATTTTTGTTTTCATCTCTTCTATGCACAGTTGGAAATTTGGGGGCTCATCTCTTTTTGACCCATCTGTAAAATATACAAGTTGGTATATAAGGATACTGTTGATAAAGTTGCCTCCACCTGGTGTTGGACCCCTTTAGCTCAACCACCACAACTTACACGTAAATGTTATTCCATTATTTTAAATTTCTTCTGGCTTGTTGAACCCAAGTGAGAAATGAGAGAGTTGACATGGCTCGTCTTTCCTGGTATTTCCCTCGGGTTGGCTTGTGCCCTGGAGGGGAGAACTCCACCTTTTTAGCTCTGGAGACAAGCCTTAAACATTGAGAAGTAATTGAAGTTTGCTGCAGGCAAGTTACAGATTGCTGCTGCTCTTGGGACTTCTCGGTGGAAATTTCAGCTTGATAAAGTTCACAAAGAACTGGAACCGCTCAAGGACACAATTGAAAAAACATTTTGGGAAGCCGGTGGAAGGTTTCCAGCGTGGCTGGTTGCGGGCGCAGAAGCAGGAGCGAGGAATGCAGCCTGGCCTCCCCAGCATCAACATCGCTTGGGATTTTTATCACATGTGTACGGACACTTGGGATGTTTTCCTTTAAAAACAAGCCTGGCTCGTGCAGGCGTGGAAGAGCAAATAGCAGCTTTTTTATGAGAGAAAAGGCCTTATGATCTATATGCTTAATGTTTGCTTACATGAGATTATTTTTCTCCCTCTGAGGCGAACATTAAAGGAGTGCTTTGTGATTTGTGCAGCTCTGGCACTGGCAGCATTGCCTGCTCAGAGCTCCGGAGGCTGCCGGCGGGAGGCATTGAGGGTGCAGGGCTCCCCAGGAGCTTGCAGAGGGGAAACCAGGGCGAAGCAGGACAGGTGGTAACGGGGTTTCATCAGTCTGTAAATGAATGGCACGGTTGGGCACCGGGGCTGTGACCCGTCCCCAGAGACGAGGGAAATGTGGCCGTGCGATGCCCAGCAACACAGTCGGCAACGGGTCACTGGGTGTTGGAGTCACCCACCCTGCCATGTACCTGTTATTTTGAGCCAAACAGAACGTAAGGGAAGTTCTGTGCAGGGGGCTCAGCCTGGAGAAAAGGAAGCTCAGGAGGGACCTTCTGTCTCTCCACAATTCCCTGACAGGAGGGGAAAGCCGGAGGGGATTTTGGGCTCTGCTCCCATGGAACAGGGACAGGACAAGAGGAAACAGCCTCAAGCTGCGCCAGGTGTAGTTCACTTTGGGAAGCAGGAGGAATTTCTTCACTGAAAGGGTGGTCGGGCATTGGCTGCAGCTGCCTAGGGAGGTGGTGCAGTCCCCGTCCCTGGAGGAGTCCAAGGAACAACTGGATGGGGCACTCAGTGCTCTGGGCTGGGTGACAAGGTGGGATTGGTCACAGATTGGACTCAGTGGTCTCAGACGTCTTTCCCAGTCTGAACAGTGTTGGGATTCTGTGAAAACGTGTGGTGGAGCTGCTGGTTTATATCCTTTAATTTTAGCAGGGTGGGGAAAGGAAATATCCCTGATGCTTCCTCCTTGCTCAAACCTGTTCCATCCTGACCTTAGCACGTTGGGATGATGAACTGTGCTGCACCCTGCCTGGAATGCTGATACGGATTGAGCCAGGATGGTTGTCCGGGGGTGGTTGTTTTGTTCTGGTTGTTCCCTTTTCCCTCCAGGCTCCTCCAACTGAAGTGCAACTTGCCCAGACTTGCACTGCACAGAAGTGGGAGGGAGCTTTGAGGCTGATACAATCAAGGGACTCCTTTGGGAATAACAGACTCCAGGGATGGAAGTTAAGCTGTAACCCTGTGCCAGTATGCTTTTGGTTTCTGACTTCCCGAGGGGAAAGGGAGGAAGTGGGAGCAAGACAGGGAATTTCTGCCAGACAGAGCATCCTGCCCGCTCAGCTTCCAAACACTGCTGCGAGCGGGAAGAGGGCTGTGCTCGCTCCGGATCCGCGGGAGCTGCAGGGATGTGGAGGAGGCATTGTCCAGAAAACAGGGAGCGTTCTCCGTGCACTGGGGGAGCCGCAGGAGGGCAGGGCTGTCAGCTCGGGTGCGGTGCTGCTGCTGCCAGCCTGTGTGCCCGGGGTGTCTGGCTGCAGCAGGCGCCTAAACCCTGGCTTTATGCCTGGCCCTTACATTCCCTGTGCCTAAAGCCTGCCTTTATTCCCGGGACTCGGATTCGCTGTGACATCTCCGGGCTGTTACTTCAGCCCTGTGTTTACATCCTCCCAGTGCTCCCTGATTGCTTAACTGCTTGTCAAGGACTCTTGAGGATCTCAGGAAGTGCAAAGTGGGATTACTTGGCCGTCCTCCTCCCGATGTTTCTGTATGTTAAACAGAGCTGTGATAGCAGTGGCAGAATATAAACATCTGGGGTTGCAAAAAGTGCTGCAGAAGCTCTTGTGCAGCCTGCGGAGATCTCACCCTTTTTGGGAAATAATGGCCAGCACCAGTTACCTTGCACTAAAAAGTATTTCCTTTTTTTCCCCCTTTTCTTTCCAGACTTTATATTCAGAGCACCCATTAAATTAAGCAAAACAGGAGAACTCCGAGAAGAATATGAAAGCCAGCTAAGGAAGGTCAGTATTTTGGGTAATTGTGTTTTTTCTTCCAGAATAACTTGGATTTCCTGCAGGAATGCTATCCTACCTGTAGGGAAACCTGAAGGGCGCTTTTTTCCTGTTCTGTAACAAAGGTCATTTATTCTCTTTATACTGTTCAGCCAGCTCAGGAAATGGCTGTAATTGAGCATATAGAAGCCAAATTTTCCTGTCTTAGTCTGCCTTCCAGAACATGGAAATGTACCTTCTTTGGAGAGACTGTTTGGTTGTGGATGTAATTCCATAAAGGCTTTTGCAGCATAAGGCATCTCCTTCTCTTCAAGCATCCTTCTCCTCGAAAACAAACTCTTCCAAACTAGAGCTTTCTATTTATTTTTAGCCAAGAATAAAATGTCATTTAAAGACCAAAAACAACAAAAACCAAAAAAAACAAAAAAAAAACAAAAACCCAAAAAAACAAAAAAAAAAAAAAAAAAAGAGAGAATAAAGGCTTTTCAGCTGGTTTGGAATTAAAGTCCATGAAAATATTTTTTAGATTTTTGATCTTTGTGGTCTTGTTTTCCCTTGAGCCCTTGGGTCCAACCCCTTGCTGGTTATTTTACCTGCTGGGTAAAAGGAACCTGAGGGGTTTCTTGTTGTTGAAGAATTTTCTTTGGGTTTTCACTTGTAGGTCTCAACAAGTGCAAAAAGAGCTGGGAGGCTGATTGAGTTAGAAAACAGCCTTGTCTGACTAGGAAAATAGGGGATATTTCAGGGAAGTAACTAGTCTAGGAAATGCATATGTGTGAGAAGACAGTTAAAAAGCATGGAAGGGTCTTCCCTCCTGCTTCTCCTTGTATGGAATTAGCAGTGACACTGATGGGCAGTGTCCCTGCAGGTTACTAAGATAGCTTTGGCTGACTATTTCATTAACTGATCATGGGAATTGCAAACTCTTCTCCAATTGATGTGCCTTGCCAGGAAGGCAGGGACACTTTGTGTGCAAAGTCATGGGACTTGTGGCATTTTCGGCAGCAATTCTCTATCAGGTTTAAGGAAGCACATTTGCAGCATGGTCAGGCTGCAGCTGAAAAGGTTTTTACATCTACAGCTGGACTTCAGGAAAAATATATCATGTGCAGTCCAGTGCCAACATTTCTCCCATCCCTTCCAGTCAGAAGGAAACACTTTACCATGTTTCTAGCATTTGGGCATGTTTTTGTTTTGTTCTTGTTCGGCCTGCTGCCTTCCTCTTCTTGCTCCCTGACAGATGGGAGATGGGTTTCTTCCCCCTGCCAGCTTAAACTTGCTTCTGGTGAAGCTCAGCTGAAAGAGCCACGTGGGAGGACATTCTGTGAATCGTCATCTAGGAGGAAATGGCAGTGAAATTTTGCTGGTAGAATGATAACAGATGATGCAGTCATACTGTTTCCTTATTCATAGAGTCGGAATAGAATCATAGAATCATTTAGATGGGAAAAGCCCTCTGAGATGGAGTCAGACTGTTCTCCCACTACTGCCAAGGCCACCACTGTCCCATGTCCCCCCGTGCCACATCCACATGGCTTTTAAATCCCTCCAGGAATGGGGACTCCACTGCTGCCCTGGGCAGCTGTGCCAATGAGTGGCTACCCTTTTAGGGAAGCAATTTACCCTGATATCCAACCTGAACTTCCCCTGGTGCAACTTGAGCTGTTACTTCTTGTCCTGTCACTTGTTACCTGGGATGAGAGACTGACTCTCCTCTGGCTCTGCCCTCCTGCAGGGAAGCTGATCTGGAAATGGTGACTTTTGCTCCTTACCAAGAGTGTCTTGGTGTCTCTGAACTTCAGAGTCAGGCAGGAGCAGACAGGAACTCAGCTTTGGGAATCTAAGCTTGGGTATTATTTGGTTTCCTCCCACGTCTCAAGACTCAGGGTTTCATCCCAGCTTCCCTGCCCGTGGAATGGGGATGACCTGGGCTTTGCTCCTGAGGAAGGGAGAGGGGCATTTCCAGACCTTTTTACGTCTCCCAGATGTCAGTTGTTTTATCTGTCGGAACCCTTGACCTTCTTTCCTGCTTTTTGCACTTGAAAATAAACAGGTACCATAATTATCTCCTGCAGAGATTTTATTTGACGTGGATCGTCTCATAGCTTAATTTTCTCACCTGGCTTTCAGATTGAGAGAGATCTTTGCTGTCTGTGCAGGATAGTGAGGTTGGGTTTTCCTCTTTCTTGCCCTTGGTGCTCTTGCATTTTATGTTTTTCCAGAGGGGGCTGTCATTTCTGTGTACTGAAACCCTAGCTCATCCTGTCCAGCTGTCTTTCTATCACAAGCAAGTCTGTTGCTTGTGAGCACACACAGTGGGAGGGAAACTCCTACCTGAGGCATGTGCTGACATGCAGCTTCCCAGAGCCAGGGCAGACGGAGCCGGCTCCGGCAGGCAGCAGACCTGGACAGTTTGTGGTGGGAAGAGAAGATACCAAACGTGAGTTTGCCAAACTTTTGGAAACAAATGTTAGTGTCGGGAATGATGGTCCTGAAGTGGGTGTTTCTTGAGGGAGCAGTTACCAATTGCTGGTACAGCCTTTTTTTCCCCCTGCAGTTGCAGTATACAAAAGGACTGAAATGCATTTTCTGATAACTGTGCTGTTCACAGCAGCTGCTGGTCCTGCATCCAGTATTTCAGAGATGCTACTCAGATAAAACGAGCTCCTTATCCCAGGGTACATGTTTCACACGACATTGTTTCAGTTTCTTGTCCTCCTGTCCCAGCACAGCATTGTCACGTCTGGAAGGAAATTCTCTGGGAGACAATTTACATTAAGGCTACTTCAAATTATTATTTTTGTAATCAGTACAAATTTTATCGTTAGAGTTTGATTTTGTTTGCAACCTTAATTCTGAACCTAAATTCTTTTTTGTATTCTATTAATTGGGATCAGGATCCTGTTGTTGCCTTTTTGACTTCACTGTCAGCAAAGCTTGGCTTGTCACCTCACACTAATTGTGCCATGGATTTCCCCAAAATCCTTAAATATTCCTGTGTCGTTACATATTCTTGTGTCTTTCGATTTTATAATTTAGCCAGAAACATGAATTTTCCATATAACTTTCTTCCACATGAGAAATACAGGAGGGACACAACTGCTGGGGTGGTATTTCAGCCAGCCAAAAAAAAATCTTTCTGATAGATCTTGGTGTGAATTTGTTTTTCAGATGCTTCAAAAAAGGCAGAAATACTGTTGACTTAGAGCAGACTATTCATCATGTCTGCATCATGTGGTCACAATCTATGTTAGTCAGACACTGTTGTAGTTATTGCTTGAGATTATTAATAGATGAGGAATTTAAAGATACATCTTAAAACAACTCTAAGCAGGGAGTCAAACCGGTCTTTGAAAATATTTACTGAACACCCACAATCAGCCAAACAGTGGAGTTTTTCCTGGTTTCTGCCTTGTTTCCTCCTTGTTTTCCTCCTTGTTTCTCTCTTCCTCATCTCTGGGGGCTTGGATTCAGTAGGATTTGGGTCTTTCCCAGTTTGAAAACCACAATGTGCTTTTCCTGTAACGCCTGGTGAACTCTGTTTTCTTTGTCATCCTTATGTCCGTACTTCTGGGGTTTTCCCCTCCTCCAGCAGGGAGGAAAAACACTAAATATTTTTGGAAGAATGAGGAGTTTTGTATCATCCCCCACTGCCTTTTTGAGTTGGGGAGCTTCTTAAGCACCTGAGATGCCTATGCCCAAATATGAGGAAAACCCCAGGGATGTGAATTCCTAGTGCTGTGGTTCATGAGCAGGACAAAGATGTGTCAGTCAAAGTTCCGGATAACTTCTGCATGGAGGCTGGATGGAGGAAGGAGGGAGGATCTGTTCTAGATACAGACACATGTGGTCTATTCCTGGGCTGTGTCTAAGTTGAGGAAGAGGCAAGACACGAGCTGGGAAAATGGCTGGGTGATGAAGGGCCAAGGGAGCTGGTTACCCTGGGCAGGGACAATCAGATGGTGTTACCTGAAGTGTGTTCTGCCAAGCCTGTTCATCAGGAAAAGGTAGTGGAAAGGAGGAGAAAAGGGGCATTGTTGGTTTTGATAGCAAGTCAGCAAAAAAAAAACCCCACAACCCAGCAGAAAAGGGGAGTTTGATTCCTTAGGTGAGGAGCAAAACAGTGCAGCAGGACAGGCAGCCCGTCAGAGTCCATGCACCTTGTGTCTCAGATCCTGGCATGCCCTGGCACTTCTCTGTGTTTGAAACTGAGTTCAAGCTTTGAGCCTGGAGGCAGCTGTCAGGGGTAAGGGGCCTCTCTGGATCCCCTCCATCCCAACACATCGGTGAAACAATGGGATTTCACCTCTCGTGTAGCTTCAACATGGGAGTTGCTGCATCCCACCTTTTATTTTAGATGATGCTGCTTATGCCAAAGTGTGTGTGCTGTGTGTCAGGCCATCAGAAGGCTAAAACTGAAATATCACAGCTTGCTTGAAGCTAGTTTTGCACATTTTTATATGTGCTATGATCACTTACAGTCTCTCTATTTTAGAAAATACAGTGACAGAGAAGGCTTTGACCAGCCCTGGGCCTCATGATGCCTTTGTTGTTTTGCAAAGAAGATAAAATCCATGATACTTGTGTATAAAACACAAATGTGGTGTAGATGCAAACCAATCTTCACATTATTGTGAGAGAGAGGCAGTGGCTCTACCCTGGAGTAGAGAAATGAAGGCACAAAATTAAATGATGTAACCAAACTCTTGGTCTTGCCAATCTGTAAGTACAGGACTTCAAATTATCACTGTTCTACCTCTTTTGTCATTTTTTCTAGCTGAGAGAAGAGAAACTACAAGAAGAAAAGGCATCTGAGGATCTGATTCACAAGTTCATTCTAGATGACATGGACGTAGGGAAAAGAAAAATGGAGGAACAGCAGAAGAAAGATGAATCTGTAGTGCTGAAAGGGAACCAAGACTGTGTAAGTAAGCTCATGCTTCTCCTTCCTGCCCACATAGCAAAATTTTCATTCTTTGGCTTTCCAGGATTCCTTGATTGAGTTTTTATAGTTTATGAAGGCTGTGAGCTGGCAGATTATAAAGATCCTTGTTAATGAGAACTGTTATGACTGCAGATGTTCTAGAGGTTTCTGTCCCCCTTTTTACCCTCTACTGTGTGACCCTTCCTAACACAGCAGATGCCCACAGCTTTGGGGATATCCCTGGTCTTCAGGCTTGTGTGCATTTCCATCAACATTTCTCCAGGAATCTTCTGCAGTGAAGTTGTATAACTGAAGTTCAACACGTTCTTCATGCTGACTTCTGCCTATTTCCCGTTTCATTTGGGAGGCTCTGCAGGAAATGCTCTTAAAATTTCCATTTGATAGGCTGACCCATGGGGGCTGAGTAACCAACACCCTGTAGTAACCTGTATTGTAGCATTTTCCCACATTTTCTTGATCAATAAATTACCTTTATTTGATGACTAACAGCTGTATATAGGAGCTATGTGCTTATTTTTGTATCATTTATGCCTTATGTCCTCTCAGTATAATCAGAAATGGGGGATTTGGGGATCTTTAACACTTTTGCAAGAAAGAGCTTTATTTTCCAAGTTATTCTTTTTGTTGTACATGTCAGCTAACTCTTCCTTGATTGACTTCAGTTTCCTGAACGTCTCTCGGATTCCGAGAATGAAGAACCATTCCAGGGCAAGCAAACACATCGGTCAGCTTTTGTTTCCAAGACCAGTGCCTACTCCTTTGCTTTCCTTTCAGGGTAAGATGCTGAGGCATTATTTCATGTCCTTTAAAGATGCTCTTCTGACTTGTTTTAAACACACCCGACATGCTCTAGTTCAAGTGGTGGTTCCAATCTAAAATAAGTGATTTTTTTTCTGCAAATTTAGAGCAGATTCATTGTTAGAACGTGGTGTCTGTCTGATTACTTCCTGCCTGGAAGTTAAGGAAGTTAATGTTCATCCCATGAAGGAGAAAAATCATTGCCTGTAGATTTAAACCACTAGTCAGAAATCAGAATTCTGCAGGATGAGCTCAAGAGTGCTGGTTCCCTTCTCCAGCACAAATATGAAGGGATAGCACCAGCCCCAAACAGCTTTTTCCCTGGAGGGCTGTTGCCTGATGCAGTGGAAGCAGCTGAATAACCAGGTGTGTTTCCCCAGGTTCCTCTCTGGCACTGAGCTCAGGTCACTGTGAGCTGTGGGCAGAGATGTCTGTGTTTCTGTCCCGTGAGCGCAGACCAGGACTGTAAATCCAAGACTCCTGCATCCCTTTTCCCCCAGGGCACAGGAAGTATCTCTGCCAGCCAGGTGCTGCCAAGGCTGGTGCCTCTCCCACAGGCGGCAGCTGCCAGGGCTGTTGAGCTGGTTGTTCCTAAGGTCAGGAACAGTCTCCTGATCTCACCCATCTGCTTTTCAGGAATTTAACCTCCAAGGTGGAGAGGAGTCGGAGCTGCAACGACACCATTCAGGAGAGATCCAAGAGCAGGCAGAGGTCAGCCCCAGCCACCAAAACAAAGGTACAGGCAGCGTATGGAAACAGGTTCCTGTGTGTAAATGTTCTTATCTGAGGTTACACAGCACCACTAATCTGGAGATATAAAATATGGGCTTTGTGGCACTGTTATCACCATGGGGCCAATCACGTCCTTGTGGCTCCCAATGAAACCTGCTGGGTCAGGAATTACTAAACAGAAAAGCAGACAGCTGTCAAGGCTCTTGTGTAGCGTTGGAGGCTAATTGCAAGTTGAAAGGGTTCTCACCAGGCTTTTGTTTTGTGATTCATTTTCTTTTCAAGGCTGAATCCCCAGCCAGGTAAAGAAAAATCTTTTAGAAGTTTAGGAAAATAATCCTCTCTTCCTTTCCCTTTCTCTCCAAAGCTGTTTAAACAGAGAAAAACTCATTTCTTTCCTAACATCAGGGTGCATTGGCACTTCCATACTACAGAAGATCCAAAGGCCTGGTCTTCATAGGGTCATAGAATGGTTTGGGTTGGAAGGGAGCTTAACCCTCATCCAACCCCATGCCCTGGGCAGGGAGACCTTCCACTATCCCAGGTTGCTCCAAGCCCCATCCAACCTGGCCTTGAACACTTCTAAGGATGGGGCAGCCACCCAGCTGCTCTTGCTAGGATGTTCGACCTCCTCGTGCTGACACCCCTCCTTCTTGGGATTGCTTTCATCCCTGATGGAGAAGGAGAGGGTTCAGATCCAGAGATCCCATGAGGAACAGAAACCTGTGCGGTCTGCCATCTGAGCTGATAGGAACTGGGCTGAGCCCAAAGTGAAGATCCATAACTTACCTTCCCTCTAAGGACTTTCTTCTTTTTTAAGAGGATGCCTATGGACGTGACCAGTTAGAGTTCCAGTACAGGGTATTCCAAGAACTTATTTTGACCTCAAAATAAGTGAGTAGAAAAAACTTTATTTCAGACTAAGCATGGAAAGGCTGTTATTGTACACACTAGCTGCTGGATAAAATATTTCATCTCAGTGCTAAGAATGAGACCATTTGCAGTTGTGTGTGTTGTTTCCTCTCTGATTTATTTGTGCCGAGATTATGCCCCAGCGTGGCAGCATTCAGGGACTGTCTTAGAGATGACAAGAAATGTTGCTCTTAATCACAGAATCATCCAGATTGGAAGAGACCTTCAGGGCCATCAAGTCCAACCATCAACACAGCACCACCACAATAACCCCTAACCCACATCCCCAGGGGCCACTTTCAGGTGCCTCTTATAGCTGGGCCAAGTCTTTATTCTTTCTCTCCCACAGCTTAGAAGGGAGCAAAAAATAATTTGGTGATCATTTCCCCTGAGGAGCATGGTTCCCTGCAGCCAGGGCAGTGCAGTGCTGCTTGGCTTCTCCTTGTCTTCGCAGAATCATCCAGGTTGGAAGAGACCTTTAAGGTCACCTAGTCCAGCCATCAACCTAACACCACTAAATGGGCAGATTTATCCAGGTAAAGAGAAAACACATTTCAAGGCCAGGTTGGACAGGGCTTGTAGGAATCTGGTCTAGTGGAAGGCATCCCTGCCCATGGAATGAGATTGGTCTTAAAGTCACTCCTCACCCAAACCATCCTGTGATGGTGTGATTCTGCCATCAGAGTGGCTGTTACTTGTGGCAAGAGCAGCTCTTAGGCTGAAATAAATTTGGCACTCAGATTGTGCTGGACTCTGGAGTCTGCTGCTCGTGTCCCACAGCAGCCGTGGAAGGTGCTGTGACCAGCAGAGGCTGCCAGGGCCAGCTGTGCCTGGCAGCCATCCCTTCTCCGGTTCTCCTCTGGCTGCTGCTCCGTGGGCAGCCCCGCGAGCGCCTTTCCCAGCTGTGCTCCTTGCCCTGCAGGTGCTGCCCGTCACAGGCACGGGGACACCGCTGCTGGGGGTCCTGTCCTCCTCGCAGAACCACCGCTGCCTGTCCGCCCCGGACCTGACGGCCGAGAAGCGCCTGCTCCTCAACGCCGTGTCCTCCCTGTCGGGCCTGCACCGGCCCGAGCGGTCCATCAGCCCCGAGAGCAACGACAGCATCTCCGAGGAGCTCAACCACTTCAAGCCCATCGTCTGCTCCCCCTGCACTCCCCCAAAGAGGCTTCCTGACGGCAGAGTGCTCAGCCCCCTCATCATCAAATCCACCCCCAGAAACCTGAACCGGAGCCTGCAGAAGCCAACAACCTACGAGGCCAGTCCTAGAATACTGAAAAAATGGGAGCAGATATTTCAGGAGCGTCAGATCAAAAAGACTCTCTCTAAAGCAACCCTTACATCCTTGGCTTCGGAGCCTGGGGAAGACACAGTGGTTCCTGACATCACCAACTCCAGCAGTTGCACTAAAGAGCAGCCGCAAGTGCAGGATGATCACCTTCCACCTGACACAGCAGGAGAGCCTCGCCCTGAGCTGGATTTCTTCCCTTCCGTCAGTGAAACGAAGCTGGGGAGAGGGACTGAGAAGAACAGAGGTTCACAGGCCTTAACCACCGATGATGGTGCTGCCGAACCAGATGTGAGATCAAGTGTAACCTCCCTAAACACACGAGTGGCTGAAGTCCCTGACCTAAAAGTGAATACGTTCATGGACAAACCCTGTCTTAGCCTAGGCCCGAAAATGCTGAGCAGGAGACTGATGGGCATCAGCGCGTCCCTGCCTGACAGCAGCGCGCTCGCAGTCCCCATCAAGCCGTCGGGGAAAAAGCAGCTGAAATACCTGAACAACAGTGAGCTGATCAACGTACAGAACAGCACCTGCAATTCCGTGGAGAACATCATCGGGGAGCAGCCGCCGCTGCTGCGGCGGGGCCGGAAGAGACGCTGCAAAACAAAGCACTTGGAGCATAACGGCTCTGTCAAAAGACTGAGGCACGTGGCAGGGGAGGTGGGCCTGCCTCCAGAGGTTCGGGACGTGGAGCAGAAGCTCCAGCAGGAGGAGGAGGACAGGAGGTTGGCCCTGCACCTGCAGCGGATTTTCGACAGCGAGAACAGGACAGTGGATAGGCGGAAAGTGCGTGTGGATCGGTACCTGCTGCGGTCCAAGAGCACGCTGGGTGCCAAGTAGCACTGCTGGACGATGTTGCCTTTTAGAGGACAATGAGGTTTATCAGATTATCTTATAGGAAAACTATTTTTTGCCCTACTTCCACCCACGCAATTGTTCTTTCGTTTCGGTGGTAAGACATTTCTAGGTCCAGTTCAGAGAGAAGCCAGTGTCCTTTCAGATTTAAAAAAAAAAGAGAGAGAGAATGAGAAGAAGAATCCTCCAGTCCTCTCTGGCCCATTGGTCTGAAGGAATTGTCTGCCATCCCTGTGAATACACTGCAAGGCCTCCACACGCAGTCAGGCACACCTGGGATCCCCAGCTGGGAGGGTTGTGAACGCGGGGTATGAGGACCATCCCTTGCCAAGAGAAATATGAGCTCTGCTCATGGAAATTGTCTGAGAGTCTTCTCCTCCCTGCCTGCCCCATTTGCTCCCTCAGGCTGCATCTGGTTATGGGGTCAGCCTCTTATCCATACTCTGTATTTCTCCTGGGGACTCCTAAACAGAGCCCCCCTATAGTACTTCCAAATGAATGTATTTCACTGTCTGCAGCAGCAGTACAGATCATTCGTCACTTTCTTGAAGCAGAAAGCCAAATGCAGTGAAAAGAAAGACCTAAAAGAAGGATTTTACTGAAAAACCTGGTAGGGATTTATAATTTCATGTTCGTGACGGGAGAGAGCTCAGGTGGAGCAGCTGGAGCCACACACTGAGCACTGGAACCCAGGGAGCTTTTTTCCCAGTCCATGTCTTTTCCAAACCAAGAGGGTTTCCTGTTCTGCCCTGTAGTATTGAAGAAAGGGAAATGTTGGCCAGGGAGTTTCTGGAAGGACGTCCCCGCAGTTGCCACGTCCCTTGCTCAGTTAAGAGCTCTCCCAGCACACCTAAGGCCTGTCCTTGCATGTCCCAGAGGAGCATCCCGAGAGATCCAGCACACTGCTGTGCTCTGCAGGCAGCCCAGGTGTCCCAGGGGCTGCCCTGCCCCTGCTGCAGCTTCCCAGCTTCAGCGTCAAACGCTGAGAAAGCTCAGGTGAGCAGTTCACTAAAAACTTGCAGGCATGAAGCTGCCTGGAGCGGAGCTGGCTCAGAGCCTGGGCTTGGTGGAGCGTGTTCTCTGCCCAGATGTGGCAGGCCACCCTCTGAGTGTTTCTACCCCTCTTCCATGGATTGATTTCATGGATTATTTCCAGTAAGGTAGCTCAAAAACTACCCTTCCAAGTCAGCCCTTGGCAGCTGCCTTGCAGAGTATTCACTGGGACCCTCGAGGCCCATGGGCACCTTTGTCTGGACCAGGGGCTGTGGCATTAGCCATCCTGTCCCCCTGTGTGCGAGGTGGCAGGGGTGTTCCTGGGATGAGCACAGTGCAGGGGCAAACTTCCCTATGGATCGTGTGAAGGGAGGGCAGCCAGTGCATGTAGGCAGATGGATCTGGTCTAAGACAACTGCATTGCCCAATTTCCTCTATCTAAAAATGATTGAATTTTCTCCCTCCGTCTTAAACAGTCAAAAAGAAAACAGGAACTTGTTTTCTTTTTCACTGCAAGGACCCTGGCAGGCTTTTTTTCCTAATTGAACTGGATTTAAAAAAGAAGAAAAAAACAGAAAAAAAAAGAAAAAAAGAAATCTTATATTTTATGGGGTAAAATTTATATATTTTAAATACTATATTTCAACAGATCGACACTTTTGTTTTGAGAAATCTTATAGCAATGATTCCATAATATATATCTCTATCTCTGTATCTCCTTGCCACACAAACCACTGGATGGTTCAAGGTGTACCTGGGGCTGGTGGGACCTGGCCTGCTCTGCCTTCCCGGCACGCCGCAGCCTCTGCAGCTGCTGCTGGAAGCAGGAGCTTCTGACCCAAACCAAAACCTGCTCCTCTGTCCAGCTGGGAATTAGAAGGAAATCAAGGAGTTAGAGCCTTGACTGGACCCAGAAGAACAGCACAGAGAGAATAAGTGATGGTCTGGATCTGCCCTCGGAGCTCTGGAGGGAAAGCTTTAACTCGGAATCTGTGCTGGTTTTCCCAACACCATGAGCTACAGTATGCACTTCCCAGGTGCATTTAGATTTGGAATTATTTTTACAGGCCTGCTTTCCTGTGGCTCATCCCCAGAGCCCCAAACAGACTTCCTGAAACAGTTTCCTTTTTGCTCCTGGTGTTTGTGGGGGTTCAGCTGGGCCTGGGCTGCTTACACCACAAAAAAAACTATTTACACGCTGAATGTATCTTTTCTTTCCCCTCTTAAAACAGATTTCACAGCCCAATGCACTAGGCCAGTGTCTTAAATACCTTCTTTTGAAAAGGTTTTATAAATATTTAGGGGTTTGTGCGTTAATTTCCTGATCCCAAATGCAAGCTGGGCAGAATTGTAGGAGGCAGTGCCTGGGCTGGAGCTTGTCCCTGGCCAAAAAAAGCTTCATGGGACCCCTCATGCTCCCAGCTGCCCCCAAAACAGAGATCCCAACTCCTCAGGCATCACGCACAGGCCATGGCATCTGCGTTCAAGGAGACCTTTGGATGTGGAATCACAATCATGTCGTGGAAGGGTTGCAGCGATGCTAAGCCAGGATGAATGTTTTATTAATTTAACACTCTCCAAGTTTGTGTAAGCTTGCAAAAAACCAACAAAAATTGTAAATAATTACACTCAGAAGAGCAGGAGTACCAGCCTCTCCCCTGTAAAGGTCAGGAATGACACCACCTTTGCCAGAAATTGTCCCAGCTGAGAAGGAAAATGCCTCCTGCTGAACGGTGGATGCAGCACGAGATTAAACCAAGCATTTATTCACACTTCTCTGGAAGTCCTTTGGAGCCCTCAGCTGCCTTCCCTCCGGGATGAAGACATTCCTGGCTGGCTGTGGGACAGCACGGGCATGGGCGTGTCCTCCCAAAATGTGAAGCTGTTTAATCTGGAGGGGCTGGGCTCGGTTCTGTGACAGAAGGACTGTGTCTGCCAAAGATGCCACCGACTCCCAGAAAGTTGCTCTCTGACCCTCTGGAGCTCCCTGCCCTGGAAAAGCCGTCCAGAAGGGTCCGTGTTTGGAGTCAGCGAGATGAGATAAATGAAGGAAAAGTGCCAAAAGGGATCATGCCAGGTGATTGTATGACGTTGTTCTATATTGTCAGTATTTCTCTTCCAATGCTATTGTACATGCAGCGCACAGTAGTCATGAAGTGTAGCTTGAACAAGCGCTTCTTTGTATTTTCTCAGTGAAAGCAGAGGGGGAGATTGAAGCCTTAAAGACTCTCACTGATTTCAGAAAACAAGCCTTTAGCGATGCTCCGAGGGCAGGGCTCCGCCTGGGCCCTCCGACAGCCCTGTCCTGTCTCCAGGTGACGGCGGAAGGTTGGCAGGTCGCTTGTCCCACACCTGAGGGGAAGCGTTTCGGGAGAGCCTGGACGCTCTGGCCCGGTGGGGGACGCCAGCTGGAAGCTGTCCACGGTGGAGCCCCCGGGATGTCCCGGGGAGGGGAGCGCAGCGGGGCTGGGACGGTCCCCGTGCGCTCCTGGCACCGCCCTGTCCCCTGGCCTGTGCCCTCCCCTGCCTGTGACCCCCGCCAGCAGCCGCTCCGCAGCTAGCTCCTCACTATGCAAACGGGAAAGCCTCGGGCTGGGCACGGGCGGGGCTGTGCGCCTGGTTCCCTCGGGATTTGCTGTCGGGCTGTTCCAAACCAACCTGGATGTGGCTGCACTTTTTCTCCAGTAGCGCTTTATTTAAATGGTTGTGCTTTCGTGTTCTCCGCCCAGCAGCAGAGCGCCGGCCGGCTGCCGGTCTGGCGGGCTCCGCTGAACCCCCGTGGCTTCACCCGAACGTGTTACACAGCACCGAAGGCACCAAAGGACCCCGACTTGCATGTGTGAAATGTGTGAGTGGAATGACACGCAGGCATCTGTCATCTTGTGGCTTCTGTTGTTTGAAACAGAGTAAATCCTGCTTGTGAAACAATTGTCACAAACCAGAAATACGCCAACAAATGTGTACAAATAACAGTGTTTGTTTTAACAGCAACCAGGACTTGAACTGCAGGGCAAAGGCCGAGGTTCAAACAGAATAAAACCAGATTCTGACAGTGAAGCTCCCTGCTTCTTGCTGTGCTTGGAAACAAGCAGGATCCTTCTGCTGCTTGTCCCAGACAGGTGACACTTGCCTCCATCTGAAGGAGGTTGTGGAGTAACTGTAGAATCACAAAGTCCTTTGGTTGGAAAAGCTCAGAGACCCGGGTTCCTCTTCCTCTCAGGACAAACCCATTTCAGTCCGAGGCTGATCTCCCAACGGCGGGGTTTGGGCTGGGGTTAATCCAGCTGTGGATGCCAGGGAGCCCAGCAGTGTCTGTGTGGCACTCTGGCAGAGCTGAGCCCTCTCCCACTGGAACATTCCTGTGGTTTCCATGTGGGCAGGGAGGGGCAGGTGCTGCTCGCCCATCCTGTCCAGATCCCTGGCACCTGCAGCAGGACAAACTCAGGCTGTCCCGTCTCCACTTCAGCTGCACTGGCACCTCCGTGTGACCGGGAGTGCTGCCAGAGGCTCTCAAGGGCTCGTGCCTGCTGCACTCCAGGGCCCTCTGCTCCCACAGACCCTGAGCACAATCTGCTGGCTCCTCGGGAATGTCTTGGCACAGCCAGGGCAACGAGCCAGACCCAATTCCCGCCAAAAGGAACAAAGAGGCTCACTAATAACAGGCTTGAGCAAGGACAGGTGAGAACCCATCATTTGCTCTCAGAGAGATGCATCTGCCAGGAGACCGGACTGGGGCTGTTGTTGGTTTCTTGTAACATAAAAGCGATATTCTGCATCAAAGCAGCTAAACTGGGTCAGTCCCAATGGCCATCTAGCTCAGCATCGCATCTCCTGCAGTGGAAAACAGGGTTCCTTGTCATGGCAGCTGGGGCCAAGCTGTGCATGAAGGCTCTAACTGAGGAGTGAGCAGCAGCATCCTCACAGGGCTCAGCCACACAGCAGAGCTGCTGCAGCGGGTTGGAGATCATAGAACCATGGAATAGTTAGGGCTGGAAAAGGTCTCCAAGGTCATCGAGTCCCCCAGCACTGCAAGGCCGCCGCTATCGCATGTCCCCAAGTGCCACATCCGCACGGCTTTAAATCCCTCCGCTGTGGGGACTCCACCACTGCCCTGGGCAGCTGTGCCAGGGCGGGACAGCCCTTTTGGGGTCGGACGGGGCTTGGAGCAACCTGATGTATGGGAAGGTGCCCCTGCCCATACGGCAGGGGTGGGACTGGATGGGTTTTAAAGCCGCCGCCAGCCCAAATCCTGCGCTTCCATGATGCCAGCGCCTCCTCCACGTCCCAGGGATGGCGGGCCGGGCGGACTGCATTTCCCAGCGTGCCGCGCGGCGCGAGGGGGGCCGGACTTCCTGCCGCGCGGCCAATCAGGAGCGCCCAGGTGTCGCGGGCGGGGCGGGGGCGGAGGCGGTGAGAAGATGNCTGGGCATCCCCCCGGATCCCTGAGCATCCCCATCCCTAAGCGTCCCTCCGCATCCCTGAGCATCCCTGACCATCTCCCCGCATCCCTGAGCATCCCCATCCCTGAGTATCCCCCCGCATCCCTGAGTATCCCCCCTCCTCCCTGAGCATCCTCCCTGCAGCCCTGGTCATCCCTCTCCAGCTGCTGTAGATGCTTGTATAAACAAAAAGAAATAGTGGAAAGAATCCGACCCTATCCTCTTACGGCAAAAGGTTTGGCTTCCAATTAACATGCGTGCTACTTAACCCTGGAAGAAAACCCCTCAAAAGCAGCCACTTAAAATATTTGGTGCCATACGCTGATGTGAGAGCCCTGTCCCAGTTCTCCATGATTTTTAGATCCTTCTGGCCGTTCCTTTTGTGCCTCATAAACCTGGTGGACACGCAGTGACATTCACTGTGTGCCTCATAATTCCCACGTGCCAGGCCTGGGGCATAATTGGGCTTTTCCCTGTGTGGCTGCAGGGGAAGCAGATCGAGTTTTACATCATAATTTAAAGTGGTTTTGCTCCTTCCAGAGGAGGGAAAGGAGCTCTTTGGACTGGCAGTTAATCAATCCAGCTTGGGAGCTTCCAGAGCAGGAAAATGACACGAGTGAAATTGAGGATTGCTTTACTGGCAGCCAGGATTCCAGCTCCAGTCACTCACCTGTTTGAAATAAGGGATAACTGAGGATACTCAGGGCTCAGACTGATGTGTCACCAAAAAATAATGTAGTTCAGGGGAAGGTGGGCCCCTTGGGAAAGCTGAGCCTTTTTATATGGGAATTGTTACTGGGGAGAGACCCATTCCTGCAGAAGATTTGAAAAGGGAAGAGTGACAGAGCCCTTTGCTTTAGTTCTGGAGAGTGGTTTTAACTGAAATTTCTTGTTTGTGCCTTTTAATTCTCCCCTTGTGCAGAGATAGTTGGGGGTGCTTTAAATTTCCCTCCATCCCCCAAGAGTCCTTGTGGAGCAGTGTGGCTGGAAAGCAGGAATGCATCCAAAGGCAGGAATTCAGCCCAGTGCCGCTTCCTGGGGATGGCCAGGGCGAGCAGCAAATGTGGAAGCAAAATTAAACCTGCTGTCAGGTTCAGAGCCACTTGTGACGAGGTGCATGAGCTGAACCCTGCCCAGGGGTGGGCACAGTGCTGCTCAGGCAGGTTTGGGTGCAGGTTTGGGTGCAGCCAGGCTTTCCCAAACAGGCAGCTGCTTTCCTGTTTGCCCCAGTGCTCATGGCAGGGATGAAATGGGATGGGATGAAATTCCCCTCACTCCACACTTTCCATTGCAGTGGAAGATTGATGACAAGCCAGTAAAAATTGACAAATGGGATGGTTCAGCTGTGAAAAATTCCTTGGATGACTCTGCCAAAAAGGTGGGTTCTCCCCCTGCTGAGTTGTCCCTGTTGGGAAACTCTCTGATTTTCTTTCCTGCTTTTGGGGTTGGTTGTGCCCGTAGCCATGCTGGGTCTGCAGCATCTCTTGTGATTCCCTCCTGTTTATCGTGACAGGGATCAAGTATCAGGATTCCTGATGCAGACATTAATTCCCCATCAACTCTCTGCTCAGTTTACCTGTGTCACTGGGATTGTTCCTTCAAACCCTTCCCAAAAACATCAAATTCCTGAAGAGCTCACAATGGACTTGGCTGCCTGTTTCTCCCACAGGTGCTCCTGGAGAAGTACAAATATGTGGAAAATTTCCGTTTGATCGACGGCCGCCTCATCATCTGCACAATCTCTTGTCTCTTTGCCATTGTTGCTTTGATTTGGGATTACCTGCACCCCTTTCCCGAATCCAAACCCGTCCTTGCCTTTTGTGTTGTCTCATATCCTTTGCAGATCTTGCCTTGGTTGTACCAAAAGGGTTTGATTTTCCACATCAGCAAAGCCCTTCTGGATATTCCCGTTCTCAGGCCTGTGGGAATTATACTTCCTGTCGTGTGGAGGTCAGCTGACAATCAGCCAGTTTTCATGTGACAGGAAAATTCCTGCCTGTCTGGGTGTAATGCCCCTAAATTTGGGGTGGTCTGGGGCAGATCCTTTTTTTTGTTCTGTCCGCAGTCTGGTTACAGACACGTTTGCTTTTCCCCAATACCACAGGTCAGATTCTGAGAGGGGAAGGAGGGAATTCTTGCCAGCAGCTCTCTGCAGAGGGATCTGGACAGGCTGGATCCATGGGTGAGGTCACTCCATGAGGTTCAGCAGTGCAGAGGAGTAGTGGGGGCCTTGGCTGGAGGAATGGTGGACTGGGGGAATGGTTTGACTCAGTGGTCTTGGAGACATTTTCCAACCTAAACAATTCTGTGATCCTAAGGAATTCCGTTGTTCCTGGCTGTTCCGAGTGGCTTTCAGAACAAATGGGTGATTTGTTCTGCAGCACTTGAAATTACCTAATTCCAAAACTGGGAAAGAGGAATTGCTTGGTCTGTGCTTAGGAGGAATGCCCAGTGACTCCTTCTGTGGCTCAAGTTTTCCCACAATTTCCCAGCAAATGTCAGAGAATCCCAGACTGGTTTGGGTGGAAGGGACCCTAAAGCACATCCACTTTCACCCCCTGCCATGGGCAGGGACACTTCCAAGCCCTGTCCAACCTGGCCTTGGACACTTCCAGGGAGTGAGTAATAAATTATTAACGTTTGAATTTATTACTTAATTTCTCATGCTAATGAAGCGTGAGCCAAGCATCCTGTTTGGAATTAAAATGTCACGAGAGCTGGTTAAACACAGTGTCTGAGGGGATCCGAGTCACTTCTCTGCCTAATTTCTGCTTCTCCTTGCACCTGCTTAATTTCCTTAACTTTCTCTGCACCTATTTTGTGATGATGGGAATCCTGACCATTTATACCTCATACAAAGAGAAGAGTATTTTCCTGGTGGCTCACAGGAAGGACCCGGCGGGGATGGATCCCGACGACGTCTGGCAGCTCTCGTCCAGCCTCAAACGGTACCGTGGGCTCCAGGCCTGGCCAGGGATCACCCTACACACTGCCTGCCCCTTGGAAACCTGCACACCCGTTCTGCTCCATCCAAACCATGTCCTGCTCTAGCAACGGGAGCGGCTCCAAGTGGTTTTCTGCCACCAATGTTTAGTTTCACATCTCGTTATGCAGGCTGTAAAGGCCTTTAATTGTGTTAGTTGTGAGTGCCCAGATGGGCACCCCCAGGCCGGGAGGGTTTTCCCCTTAGACAGGAGGGGGTTTCTGTCCCGGCTGGCGTCCTGCTCTGAGGTCTGTGTGCCCTCCCTCCCACAGGTTCGATGACAAGTACACCCTGAAGGTGACGTTCATCAGCGGGAAAACCAAACAGCAGAGGGAAGCCGAGTTCACCAAATCCATCGCCAAGTTCTTCGACAACAACGGCACCTTAGTCATGGAGGCCTACGAGCCCGAGGTGTCCAAGCTGCACGACAGTCTGGCCCTGGAGAGGAAAACAAAATGATTTCGGAGCCCACCCGCCTCCCAGGAACCTGCTAAATTAACACCAATAAAGTCAAATGGCAAAGAAAGTGAATCATGGCCTCTGTTTTTGTCCTGAAGTCCTATTCCATTTTGGATAAGCAGGAATTTTAATCTTGGACCCAAGATTCGTTGAAGTTCATGGCTAAGCTTGGTCTGTGTGCCTGCCTTCGAGGCTCTGAGGAGGACTCCAAAATTGGATTTTGGGGACCCTCAGGAGGGGAAACACATCACCAATGCTGCTCCAGCGTCCTCTGCTTTACCTGGCAGTGCTTTATCACATGGCTCTGTGTCCAGGGGGCTTTACCAATCCCACCTTTCCATTTTCTGTTAGGAGTTCAGGACAAAACCCTTCTGTGAAACAACCATCCCCTCGCAAACAAGTTTGCTTTATTTTTGTATTTATCTAATTGGGGTTAGAGGATTGTTTTATATAAAAACCTTTTATGTGTTGGGGGAGGAGAATCAAATATGCTACTTTTGTGTGCTCAGGCACGAAGCTTCTCAGAAAGTGTAAGAGATGTTCCAAGCTGTGTCTGTCTGTCCCGCGGTTCCCTTGTGGCATCTCCTGTTCAACACGTCCCTTCTATAACCTGGCATTTTTTAAAAGAGAGTTTTTTTGGGTTGTTTTTTCAATAAAAGGGAAGAACAGACATGAAATGTGTCCTGGAGCATCTCTGGGGTGTTTCACACCTGGGGAGGGAATCCCAGTTCACAAAACCCTCAAGGCTGGAAGAGTCCTGGCATTCCCGTGGCACCACCACAACTTTGTCACCTAAACCTCGTCCCCAGGTGCCACAGGATGAAGATGACTCCTCTTTTTATCTTGCAGAGCTGCTCGGGCTTGGCTGCCTCACCTCAAGGGACACCCAGATGGACCACCGACCTCCCTCTCCAGACCTGTTCCACGGCAGCGCCTGGCAAGACAAGGGCGGCCGGGAGGGGATTCTCCTGGGGATTCTCCTGACATCCCAAGCAGGGTCCTGCCTCCATCCCGCCCTTCGCCCCCCTCCCGCCTCTTGGGGAGAGGGTCGGGACTTCTCGGCAGCGGCTCCACCTCCTGATATTCCACCGTTCCACCTCCCCCGTAGGAGCGCCGGAGGAGAAGCACATCACCTGCTCCCACCTGCTCAGGTATTGTCCCTGCTGCCCTCCGGCACCGGCGCCGGGCTCTGGTATCCCGGCAGCTGGATCCCCGCCCGCCTCCTCGGCCCGCCGAGCGCCTGATCCGGCCCCCCCGGCCCCGGGAGCTGCAGGAAGAGGCGGAGCGGGGCGGCCCCGGCGCGGCGGCGGCGGGAGGAGCGGGGTCTGCGGGGATGCGGGAATGGGGGGGATGCGGGAATGCGGGGGATGCGGGAATGCGGGGGGGTCGCGGCACGGAGGGGATTGGGGGGTCGGTGTAGGGCG